>OY730194.1:59309084-59606584 GCA_963422505.1 Pseudognaphalium luteoalbum
CTATTCTCTCTCTCTCAAGTTCCAGAAAAACTCAGCCCTTTTCTCCACCCTCAAACCACCACAAGTCCACCCTAAGCCACCATAGCACCACCACCATCAAAGTCACTATTTTACAAAGAAAATTAGCTCAACAACAACTACTCTTTCTCCTCATCTCATTTCCATCAAAATCTTTGTAAGGAAACTCTTTCTTACTTTCATATTGTTTAGTTACATGTTATAAAGCTCATCTAACAAGATTATGTCCAAATTTAAGTTCAAAATACGTTTTTATGAATTATATACAAAGAGCACACAATTTGTCCAGAAAATCACAGTTTACTAAAAACGTCATATCTTGAGTTCTAGGAAGAGTTAGAAGATTCATTTTTTTTAAAACTTGCGTATTGAAAAGATCTACAACTTTCATGTTTTACGTTTTTACCAGATCCGAACGTATTCTTGTCTATAAGTCAATTTGTGGGACTGGTCTGGGTGAAATCAGAAACTGAGCTATGCATTACTATTTATTTTGTTTCTCTATGAAGATGGGACTTAAAACTCTTAGAAAACATATGTTAGAAACTAAACACATAGAAGATCAGTTGTTATAAATTGTGAGACTTGATTTGGACCAAAAATTAGTAGGGCCCATGGCGAAACAAAACCGACAAAAGTTGAAAATATGAAATCTTGTAGTTTTAGGACTTTTATAAAAACTGACACTTTTGGTGAACTCCGACATGAACCGACAATTTATTTGGACTCTATAAACTGATATATGGGTTGGGTGAAAATTTCGGGTCAAACCGAGTAAGTTTGACCAAGTCAACAAAAGTGGCTCGATTTCGAAAAACTTACTATATTTGGAAAATGGTAACAAAAATGAGTTTGGGTGACTTAGTAATAACTTGGACCAAAAACTAATTTTGGAAAGTTTCCCGAATGAAAACCGACACTTGGATATACTTGGGCTAAAAATGAAAATCTGGCCAGACGCTAGTGTCGCATGACCTGCGACACTACCTTAGTGTCGCTACTTATTAGAAATCGATTTGAACCTGCGACATAAGACTTAATGTCGCTAACTTGCGACACTCCCTGCGACACTGACCCTAGTGTCGCATAACCTGCGACACTCGCATACACTGCGACACTTACCCTAGTGTCGCATGACTTGCGACACTGACACTAGTGTCGCTACTAGTGTCGCTAAAGACAGAATTTATGGGACTTGTTTTCACTAAGTATTGAACATGGATAACAACTTATAACCACACATGATACATACTGTAACAATATATACGATGACACAAACTTAATAATAATGTCTTAAAGAATTATTATTATAAACTTTCACCAACGGGTCGTACACGTTTTTGATAAACAAAGTTGAACAATCAAACATTTGGACATAACTAATTGTTGGACAACAAACATAGATGGTCTGTTGAGACATCTACTCACTCATATAACCTTGCGCGTTTTGAACGCCCGACAGGTTACAAGTCTTCGGACATCAATCCACCACTAATCAATTCAAGTTTATTAATTTAAACACTCAAGGCTCAGGTGAGTCTCATGGCCCATATTTTACTGTTTTCATTAAGGGGTTGCTCATTTTATTTTACAAGTTGAACGCAAGTACCAATCAATCAAATACTACATGAGTTGTTTTCAACTAATCACTAAAGCCCTCCATAGCATAGTCTGGTAATACATCTGTAGCGTGAATGTTAGTATATGATATCATATAGGATTGACAATCCTCGTCCGGGTTAGCGCACTAACTGGTCAAACGGACGTATTAGCATTTGGGAAGACGAGTGTAGATTAGGCACTTGTAGGAGGCAACTCAGTTAGGTTTCCTTAATTGGACCTGACGCTCAAGTTAAGCTCAGACTATGTGCTCATGGCTATATAACTTTTATTTTGCTTAATTGCATTTTAAATTCAATTATAAAATCTTGCGGTTCATACAAATATGTGTTGACATACAAACCTGTGAGCTCACCAGCGTTTCCCTGACCCATTTTAGCATGTATCACAGGTGACCAGTAGTAGGTTGGACTACTCAATCAAGATCTATTAGCTCGAGTCAGCATGCAAACAATCAGTGATTTTAGCTGCATCATTATATTTTGTATAGGTTAATTGTGTACTTAAATCTCTCATTTTCAAACTGAGCTAATGTAAAACAATATTTTGATGTAAACTTTGGTTTTATTAATATCAATGTAAAACGACGTATGTAGTGGTCGTTCATTATATCTTTTGTGCTGTGTATATTGATTAGTCGCGCCCCGACCTGATTCGCTTCCGCAACCCGAATTTGGGGGTGCGACAGATTGGTATCAGAGCCTAAGGTTATAGTGAACTAGGTTGCATTTAGTGGGCCTAGACTATGACCGTTAGGCAATATTCCTTATTAAGTATGATTAGGTTCAGTGACTACATGATATTGGTTTAATTTAACATAGCCTGATCAACTATGTACAATTAAAAGAATATGATGTGAGGCCTGAAAAGAGTCATGACTGAACAGGATACATTAGTTAACTCTGACCACAAGAGAAACCGGGACTCAAACATGTCTGTGTTAGACACTTTAGGCTATTATGTGATATATATATATATATATATATATATATATATATATATATATATATATATACACACACATAGATAGGCCTCTCTCACGCTCAATATCTTAGGCTATATTATATATGTATTATATCAATATAGGCCTCATTCTTCCTAACGCTTTGTCTCAGAATGGCAAACACACCACCCAACTCGTCACGCTCTCATCCGTATGGATCAAGAAACCCAAGGGTGGCTAGGAGGAACATCAGGTTGCCTCGAGCTGACCCATACCCCACTCACTTCACTTTGTCGGACTTAGCCACTAGGCTGCACCGACATGAGCAACGACTTGATACTATGGATATCGAACTCCAGGAAACCAACAAAAACTGGAGACTCACATCACTCGAACGTATCAATCAAGTCTCCGAAGACCACGAAAATACAATCAACCACATGGACACCCTTGACAACCGTCTAGGTGAAACCATAGAAACTATGGAGGTTGTCCACAACCAAGTGATTGGCAACCGAAATGAAATTTCCATCCTACAATCAAGGCTGAACCAGTGCGAAACACGTCTAAGGGAAACTGAGGACGCCCTCCGAATGGTTAGCAGACTTGCGGAATCTGTGGACCATCTCACCGCACTGCTACCACAACTCAATCTACGTCAGGATTATCTTAGGCTGAACCTGTACTCTATTATGCTTTCATAGGACCTATGTAATTTGACCGGATGTAACAATTCCTGGAACTTTTGTAAAACTTCTAAGTCTGTAGCTTTTGAAACTCGTGATTTGGAATTGTCTGTAATCATTTAACATCGTAATATCAATCAGCAATTTCTCTCGACTATTTTACATTGTTAATTTTCATTGTGTGATGTTGTATATTACCGCTTAAATATATATACATCTATTGAATTATCATTCCGGTACAACTTCTCATGTACCTCTTGTTTCTTTCTTGAAGAATCATGCCGCCAAAGAAGAAAAGTTACAGTGATGCCGAACTTGCTGCTATCGTATCTCGAGCAGTGGCCGATGCTTTGGCTGCTCGAGATTCACCTCGAAACTCCCAAAGTAATGATGAAACCCCAGTCATTACCCCTGTCATCAAGCCTTGTTCCTACAAGGATTTTCTCAGTTGTAAACCACTTTACTTCAAAGGCACTGAAGGTGCCATTGGTCTGATCCGATGGATTGAACGTATGGAATCCGTCTTCAACATCTGCAACTGTGCTGAGGAAATCAAGGTCAAATTCTCTACCTACACCTTTCAGGAAGGTGCACTTACGTGGTGGAACACCTACGCCAACTCTGTAGGCATCGAAATAGCAAACCAACTTCCCTGGGCTGAATTGAAGAAGAAGCTAAGGGAAAAATACTGCCCTGAAGAAGAACTGCATCGGTTGGAGGAAGAGTTCTGGCACCTGACTGTGCAGGGAACTGACATTGCTGGATATACCACCAAATTCCAGCAATTTGCGCTGTTATGCCCGGGTTGTGTTGATCCGGAGGAGAAGAGCATCAAAAGATACATCCGCGGCCTCCCGGAAAATATCCAGGGGAACGTCGCTTCATCTAAGCCAACCACTACTGAAAGTGCTATTCGGCTAGCACATGAACTCATGGCAATGGTTGTCAGCCGTGAGAAATCCAATACATCCTCCTCCAACAACAACAAACGTAAACCTTCTGAACATCACAACAACCAGAACAAGAAATCCAACACCATCCAAGTTTACAACACCAATTCTGAACCCAAACGTGTTTACACCGGGGACAGGCCATATTGTAACACCCCCAAAATCACAGTTTAGCGGAAGCAAGCTTTGGGGTGCTACTAATCAAATATCACAGCACAAAAGTAAAGCAAACGACATCTATATGCAACTTTTGTAAATAGTTACATTTCCATACATAAAATGTTTAAAACATAGTGTTTCCGGTTACAAAATGAAGTTCCCTAGAGTCCGCGTATAAAGCGGGAGATTCTATTACATAATCATGATAAGTACAAAAGATAATGCTAAGAATCTCCGTTAAATGCAAAGTAGAAATCATGCGACTCTAGCTAGGTCCTGAGGGAATCCTACTCCGTATGTGTACCTGAGATACAAAGCTAAAAAGGTCAACACGAATGTTGGTGAATCTCACAGGTTTGTAAATAATGTAAGTGTTTGAACACAAGATTTCATTAATAATGCCCACAGGCGTAAATCAGTTATTTGCAATCTCGCAATGTAAAGTAAGTAAATTTTACCATTGCCATGAGGCTCATAATCGAAGCTTAACCCGTAAATAATAAATTTGCTCCCGTGACATGCTCGAAATTGAGCAAGCATCAGTAACGAATAATAGTCGCCCGTTTATACAGAACGGTTCGTGGTAGCGCTACTACCCCGGGCGGGGAGGGTCATTTCCCTAATGGATCCATTAACTAGTGTTCGCGCTTAAGTACATAACTAACGATATATGATGAGGAGGCTTCCCCAAATAAATGGTGAGAAAACTCATGCAATTCCGTTTGGTAAACATGTAATTCAGTAATCGTGTTCATAAAAATAAGCAATGTATCTCACCCCGTAAGTAAAATAGTAAAACAGTAAAAGTGGGGCTATGAGACTCACCTGAGTCCAGTAAATACGTATGTGTAATCAACCAGGTAAAGCGGTTGTAAGTCTGTGTATCGCTAAAGACAGAATTTATGGGACTTGTTTTCACTAAGTGTTGAACATGGATAACAACTTATAACCATACATGATACATACTGTAACAATATATACGATGACACAAACTTAATAATAATGTCTTAAAGAATTATTATTACAAACTTTCACCAACGGGTCGTACACGTTTTTGATAAACAAAGTTGAACAATCAAACATTTGGACATAACTAATTGTTGGACAACAAACATAGATGGTCTGTTGAGACATCTACTCACTCATATAACCTTGCGCGTTTTGAACGCCCGACAGGTTACAAGTCTTCGGACATCAATCCACTGCTAATCAATTCAAGTTTATTAATTTAAACACTCAAGGCTCAGGTGAGTCTCATGGCCCCTATTTTACTGTTTTTATTAATGGGTTGCTCGTTTTATTTTACAAGTTGAACGCAAGTACCAATCAATCAAATACTACATGAGTTGTTTTCAACTAATCACTAAAGCCCTCCATAGCATAGTCTGGTAATACATCTGTAGCGTGAATGTTAGTATATGATATCATATAGGATTGACAATCCTCGTCCGGGTTAGCACGCACTAACTGGTCAAACGGACGTATTAGCATTTGGGAAGACGAGTGTAGATTAGGCACTCGTAGGAGGCAACTCAGTTAGGTTTCCTTAATTAGACCTGACGCTCAAGTTAAGCTCAGACTATGTGCTCATGGCTGTATAACTTTTATTTTGCTTAATTGCATTTTAAATTCAATTATAAAATCTTGCGGTTCATACAAATATGTGTTGACATACAAACCTGTGAGCTCACCAGCATTTCACTGACCATAGCTGCATTTCATGATTATGAAATTTGGTAGATGGGTGTCAAAACCGCCTTCCTTAATGGGAAACTGACAGAGGATGTGTTCATGGAACAACCAGAGGGTTTTGAAAATGCAAAGTATCCTAATAGAGTGTGTAAGCTTCAAAAGGCTATTTATGGACTTAAACAAGCCTCTCGTAGCTGGAATCTCTGCTTCCATGAGAAAGTCACAGAGTTTATATTTTCTAGAAGCGAAGATGAGTCCTGCATATATGTCAAGTTCATTGGGAGTGTTGTAGTCTTCCTAGTATTATATGTGGATGATATACTACTCATAGGAAATGATATCCCAACTTTACAAGGTGTAAAGGATTGGTTGGGAAAATGTTTCGCTATGAAAGACCTGGGAGATGCAGCATATATTCTTGGTATAAAGATTTATAGGGATAGGTCGAGACGTCTCATAGGACTTAACCAGGACACATACTTAGATAAAATTTTGAAAAGATTCAAAATGGAGAACTCTAAGAAAGGGAATCTACCCTTACATCATGACATTAAGCTCAGTAAGGATCTTTGTCCAAAATCTAAGGAAGAATCGGATAGAATGAGTCGAGTCCCATATGCTTCGGCTATAGGATCGATCATGTATGCCATGATGTGTACGAGGCCTGGTGTCTCATTTGCTTTGAGCTTAGTGAGTCGACATCAGCAGAATCCTGGTGAAGGTCATTGGACAACTGTAAAGAATATTCTTAAGTATTTGAGAAATACTAAGGACAGGTTCTTGGTTTATGGTGGAGAAGAAGAACTCAGAGTAACGGTTTATAGTGATGCAAGTTTCCAAACAGATAGAGATGATAGCCGTTCACAGTCTGGTTGGGTATACTTACTGAATGGGGGAGCGGTGACATGGAAAAGTTCCAAGCAAGATATGGTGGCAGAATCAACGTGCGAGTCTGAGTACATAGCGGCTTGCGAGGCTTCAAAGGAAGCCATATGGATTAAGAATTTCATTGGAGATATTGTAGTTGTTCCAACGGTTCAAGACCCCATTGAAATATTTTGTGATAACGAAAGTGCGGTCGCCTTGAGTAGAGAACCCAAGGATCACGGAAAGTCAAAGCACATTGAAAGAAAATACCATTTTGTTCGGAAAAAGTAGAAGAAGGACATGTGATTGTGAAGAGCATAAGATCATAGGATAATCCGGCTGATCCGTTCACAAAGCGACTTGGAAAATCGAAACATGATGAGCATGCTAGGAGCATAGGCTTAAGAGATAATGTAAAGTTTTAGTTGTTAGTTTGATTTTTGAAACATTGTAAACAGTGATGGAAATTGTAATAGACTTGGTGATTAAATAATGGAGATTTATTTATTAGAAGGAGTTTTGCCATTTACTATTGTTTGTCATTGTGTTTCAAGTTTTGTATGTTTAGACACCACTTCCCGAGTAAAACAGTTTTACTTAAACCTCCTCAGTCGTTCACACTCCTGGAAGTAAGTGGTGAATCAAGACTGTCATTGTCGCACCCCCAAATTCGGGTTGCGGAAGCGAATCGGGTCGGGGCGCGACTAATGAATAAACAAAAGCACATAAGATAAAGTGAATGACTCTATATGCGTCGTTTAAACCATTACATTAGTAATATAAGAGTTTTACAATGTTACATAGTTTACAAAAGCTCGCAAGCTAAATGTAAGAGATTCTAAGGCATATCTATTGTACAAAATGTAGAAATGCATGTGAATCTCCTGATATATGAATGCGACTCGAGCTAGCTAATCCTGAGCAGTCCTACTACTGATGTGTACCTGAGAATACATGCTAAAAGGTCAGCTAAAAAGCTGGTGAGCTCACACGTTTGTATAATGATGAAATATGAGTTATGAACCACAAGATTTAAGTACGATGATTTGCAATTAAGCAAATAAAATAATGATTGTAAATTACTGTCATGAGGCCATAGTTTGAGCTTAACTGAGGGTGTCAGGATCCACCTTTAAGGACCTGAGCGATGTTGCCTCCTGCATGTGCCTAATCTACACACGTATGAACAAATGATAATGCGTCCGTTCGACCGCAGTCGTGGTAGCGCGACTACCCCGGACGGGGATTGTAAATCCCATATGATACCATACACTAACATTCACGCTATAGCAATACTAACAAACTATGTAGTGGAGGGCTTCATGATTAGGTAAAACAAACTCATGCAGTCAATATATCGATGTTTTGTACTTGTGTTCACATGTAAAAGTAAATCGGAGCATGTATTCCCACCCCTGGGTTGAAAACAGTAAAATGAGGGGCTATGTTGGGAAATAAGATTTCTGCTGTTATTACTGCTGTTGAAGAATGCACAAGGCATTAACACTGTTAGTGTTATTGTTTCTACTGTTGTTACAACTGTTAGTGTTTTGGTTATTACTGTCTTCAGAGTTAAAGCTGTTAGTTGAAGTCTTCATGAATTACCACTGTTGGTGTTGGTTACCACTGCTAGTAGAAGATTTCAACTGTTATTGAAGATTGAAGATAAGTATTACAACTGTTAGTGTTATGACTGTTAGTTTGTTTACAACAGTTAACACTGCTTAGGCTAGTTACCACTGTTGGTATATTAGTCTAGTAAATTGTACAAGTGTTAACACTGTTATAGGAATTACCACTGTTTGTATAGTCATGGTAGTTAACACTGTTTATATCTAGAATAGGAGGGAAGTCAGAGTTTGAATAATTATGGATTGTAACTGCTTCCATAATTATAGGAGATTGTTTAGCAGGACTCTATGTGTTATAAATAGAGATCCTTAACCTAGATTAGGTTATCAGTTTTTGCGCAGCTTCAAGGTTTTGTAACCCTAATACAAATCAGTGTATTCGTCTTATATCATTAATAAGATTGGAGCTTTTTATAATTCTGTTATTATTATTCATATTGATCTTCATTGTATTACTAAGTGTTATTCCGCAAACTTCTTAGTAATCATTCAAAACTGCTGTTATCTAATAGTTTATTAGATAGATCTTGATTTGATAAGTGGTATCAGAGCAGGTTTAGTTTTGAATCCAGGAAGATCTCAGTTCTACTGTTTTATTGATCATTTTTATAATCATTAAATAATAGTAATGGCAGAAGGTAGTGAAGGAATCCAGGTCACAAAGATCCCAATGCTTAGACCTGATGAGTTTGATCCGTGGAAAAACAGAATCAAACAATATATGCTTCTCACAGATTATCAGATGTGGGAAGTTGTGGTTAATGGTCCTCCAGTGACCTTAAACAGTGATGGTGTTCCACTGCCAAGATCTCCACCAACATCTGAGGCAGAAAGAAAAGTCAGATCTATAGAGTACAAAGCTTTGAGTACTCTATTGTTATCTATTCCAAATGAATATCAAAGGCGTTTTGAAGCATGTCAAGATGCTAAAGTTTTAATGGAAGCAATAGAGAAGAGATTTGGTGGTAATGATAACACCAAAAAGAATAAAAGATCTCTGTTGAAACAGCAATTTGAGAACTTTAATTCTGTAAAGTCAGAAACTTTGACTCAAACCTTTGATAGGTTTTCAAAGCTTGTGGGAGATCTGGAAAATCATCAAGTGAAAATTGATAAAGATGATTTGAACAGGAAGTTTTTGAGGTCCTTGGGTGATGAATGGACCATGTATACTGTTGGTTTAAGGCAGAGTGCAGATCTGGAAGCAAAGGAATTAGAAGATATCTATAATGATCTGAGGAATTTTGAAGATGAGGTAGAGATCAAGAAGGTAGGGTATGGAAGCAACAACAATAATTCAGCTTTTATGTCTATGACAGGTTCTGGATCAAAGACTGAATCAAGTCAGAAAGGGTCATCCTATGGTACTAGAGGAAGTGGATCTAGTACTACTCATTCTAATGATCAAATATTAGAATCTTTCTTTGCTAGTAATGTGAATTCATCACTTACTAATGAAGATCTAGATCAGTTTGAAGGAGATGATCTAGAAGAGATGGATATCAAACTCCAAATTGCTTTAATCACACAAAGAGCAAAAAGGTTTATGCAAAGAACTGGTAGGAATAACTTTGCACAAAAGAGGAGTGATTCAAGCTGGTTTGATAAAAGCAAAGTTGAATGTTTTAACTGTCACAAGATGGGACACTTTGCTAGGGAGTGCAGAAGTCCTAAAGTTGATCAAAATGAAAGAGGAAATGTTCAGAGAAGTGTAGGAAATGTTGGTCAGACTAAGAATGTGCCAATTCAAGATACTTCATCAAATGCACTGGTATCTGTTGATGGATGTGGATGGGATTGGAGTGATCAGGAAGAGCATGAAGTGAATAATCAATGCTTCATGGCAACAGCAGAATCTGAAAAGCAATCTGAAGTTCCTTATGAGGTACAAATAAAATTGTGTTCAGCTGTGTGTAAACAAACTGTGAAACATTATAGAGATCATAACCAGAAAGTGTGTGATGAGCTTAAACAGTGTGAAATCAAAAGTAGACACACAATCTCTGTAATAGAAAATCTTGAAAAACAGATTCAGGCATTTGAAGATAATGCAACACAGTTTAAATATGATATTGAGTATGCTAGGTGGGAGAGAGACACTTTTAAAGATAAAGTAGAATTATTAACTAAGAAACTTGCTGAGGTCACATGTGAAAGAGATAGCATAAGACTCAATGTAAGTAACTTAGAACATGCATCTAAAAGTGTAAATAAACTCATCAATTCTCAGATTCATGATAAACTCAAGACTGGATTAGGATACAATAATGTACCTCCTCCTTATAACAACAACTATTTTCCTTCAAAAACTAAAATTGATTTAAATTTACTTAAAAAAGGATTAAATGATGATGTTAAAAAGGTTGACCCAGTAAACAGTTTAAAAGAAGATGTGAACATTGATGAAGTAGTAATTCATGAGTGGACTGAGGAAGATGATGAAGAGTGTGATACATCTGAATGTAATGTTAATGTGATCAATAAATCTAATAAATCATCTTGTGAAAGCAGCAATAGTATTACTGGTCTAGTTAAAGAACTAAAAGTTAATAAACTAGAAGAGGGTAAGAAAATGTTTGAAGAGAAGGAAAAACATCATGAAAAAGATGAGAAAATTACACCTAACACACCTAGGAATCTTCAAAGGAAGGTTAGGAATGCTGTGAAAACAACTGTTTCTGAAAATCATACAACTGCTGTGAATACATGTGATAAGTGCAAGTGTAAGGATAGCTTTTCTAAATCCCAAAACTTTCAAAAACATATTCCCAGAGGTAACCAAAGGAATTGGAATCAAATGGTGACTCAAAAACTGGGGAATAATGTTACTGTGATTAAAGAAAAGTTATGCCTTATATGTGGCAGAAACAATCATCTTCAACATGAATGTTTTCATAATCCAAAAACATATCAAAAGAATGTGAAACAGCCATGGACTGCAGCTAATATGATTAACAAACAAAATTTTAAATCTAGAGTTAATCATACAACAGCTACTAGAAAGATGAATTATAGGGCAAATCAAGCTATGGCTGCTGCAAAGGTTTCCACTGCAGGAACAAAAGCTAAAGATTTAGCCAACAGTATAAAGACTAAAACAGTGGAAAAAGGAGTTAAAGCAAACAGTGGTAAACCTTTTAAAACTGTTAACACTAGTAATACAACAGTTTCCACTGGTAGAGTAAATAACACTGTAAGGAATACTAACAGTGTTAATTATTTTACCACTGTTAGACATAATAACAGTTATAACAGGATTAACACTGTTAGACATAACTTTGGACCTTTAGTTAACACTGTTAGACCAAAATCCACTGTTAAGTCTAAAATTAGTTGGATTTGGACACCTTTTCAATCTAATGTTCCTAGATGTTCAAAATCTAACAATGCATCAAAATCAATAATCTTCAAGAAAGTTGATTACCTTGATGCATCAGGGAAACCCAAAGCCAAATTGGTTTGGGTTCCCAAGAGAAATTAATTCTCTTTGTGTTTGTTTGTGTGCAGGGCAAGCCAAGAAGTTTATGGCATATCGACAGTGGCTGCTCAAGGCACATGACTGGAGATAAGGAAAAGCTACAGAACTTCAAATCATTTGATGGTGGATATGTAGCATTTGGAAGCAATCCAAAAGGTGGAAGGATTACAGGCAAAGGAGTTGTTCAAAGTGCCAAGTTAAGCTTTGAAAATGTTTATTATGTGGAACAGTTGAGGTACAATTTGCTAAGTGTGAGTCAAATCACAGATAAAAAGAACCCTGTTCATTTTACTGACACTGAATGTCTTATTCTGTCTAAGGAGTTCAAAATTCCAGAAAATATGATTTTAATGAGAATTCCTAGGCAAGATAATGTTTATAATTGTGATTTAGCAAATATGGCACCTCAACCTGATTTAAACTGCTTGATTTCTAAAGCTAATTTAAATGAGTCTACTTTGTGGCATAGAAGGATGTGTCACATGAATTACAAAACCATTAATAAACTTGTCAAAAACAAGCTTGTTGGGGGTTTACCTGAGAAGGTCTATTCATGTGATGATCATTGTGTTTCTTGTCTAAAAGGGAAGCAACACAAAACTTCTTTTAAGTCCAAAGCTGTGAATTCAAACTGTACTCCTTTATACTTATTGCATATGGATTTATTTGGACCAACAAGTATAAGTAGTATGGGAAAAAGATCTTATTGCCTTGTTGTAATTGATGATTATACCAGATTTACATGGGTTTTCTTTCTTAGAACAAAAGATGAGACAGGTGACATACTTAGATCATTTATAACTAAGATTGAGAACCAATTAGATAAAAAGGTTAAAATCATCAGGAGTGATAATGGAACAGAGTTTAAAAATTATGAGATGGATAAATTCTGTGATGAGAAAGGCATTAAGAGAGAATTTAGTGCTCCTAGGACTCCTCAACAGAATGGAGTAGCTGAAAGAAGGAATAGGACACTAATAGAGGCTGCTAGATCTATGCTAGCTGATGCAAAACTTCCTATGTCCTTTTGGGCAGAAGCAGTTAGCACAGCTAGCTATGTTCAGAATAGGGTAACAGTTGTTAAGCCTTATTTCAAAACCCCATATGAGCTGTTGTTTAAGAACAAACCACTGGTTAGTTTCTTAAAATCATTTGGATGTCCTTGTACTATTTTGAATAACAAAGATCACCTAGGAAAGTTTGAAAGCAAAGCAGATGAGGGTGTATTTGTAGGATATTCTATTCAGAGTAAAGCATATAGGGTTTTCAATCAAAGGACCAGAGTCATAGAAGAATCAATGAATGTCACTTTTAATGAGAATATCATTAATCCTGATGGAATAGGTCCTAAGTATTTGTTTGATATTGATGCTCTTAACAATGCTTTTAGATATACAACTATCAATCCTAGTACAGGTACATGCATAGGTACCACATCAAGCAAAGCAGATAAAGTTTGTGAGGTTAGATCAGATATGTCCTCAGAAAAGAATAAAGAGTCTTTGGAGTACATTATCTTTCCAATCTGGACTCCTGATCCTCCAGAGGTATTTTCTTCTGATCTGCCACAGTCATCACAGCATTTGGAGACAGAAGAACAATCAGAAACATCATCTCAGTTTATGGAGGATTCAGAACAAATTGAAACACCTTCCAATGAAAGTTCAGAACAGCATGGTAATCTTACCAATTTGGAGGAAATCATTCCAGAGACATCCACATCTAATTTTCATGTGAACAAAAATCATCCTCTGGAACAGGTGATTGGGGATGTTAACAGTGGTGTACAAACAAGACAACAAACAGCTGTTACTGAAGAAGAATTACATACATCTCTATATGTGTGTTTTCTTTCTCAATTAGAACCTAAAAAGGTTGTAGAAGCTCTTAAACACCCTAGTTGGATTGAGGCAATGCAAGAGGAATTGCTACAGTTCAAGATTCAGAATGTGTGGACACTAGTTGATCTACCAAAGGGAAAAAGGGCAATTGGCACCAAATGGATCTTCAAGAATAAGAAGGATGAGAGAGGCATTGTAATCAAGAACAATGCAAGGATGGTGGCACAGGGGTATACACAGGAAGAAGGAATTGATTATGATGATGTCTTTGCTCCTGTTGCTAGGATAGAAGCCATTAGACTATTCCTAGCATATGCTACATTCAAAGGTTTCACAGTCTATCAAATGGATGTCAAAAGTGCTTTTCTGTATGGCATGATTGATGATGAAGTGTATGTGTGTCAACCTCCTGGATTTGAAGATCCTAATTATCCAGATAGAGTATGCAGATTGGATAAGGCACTATATGGTTTGCATCAAGCCCCCAGGGCTTGGTATGAGACTTTATCTGTGTATCTCTTAGAGAATGGGTTCAAAAGAGGCACTATTGATAAGACTCTGTTCACCAAGAGAAATCAAAATGATATTTTACTGGTGTAAGTTTATGTAGATGACATCATTTTTGGTTCTACAAATGATGGTATGTGCAAGGAATTTGAAACTTTAATGCATCAAAAGTTCCAGATGAGTTCAATGGGGGAACTCACTTTCTTTTTGGGGCTTCAAGTTAAGCAGAGTTCAGATGGTACTTTCATAAATCAAAGTAAATATGTCAAAGACATACTTACTAAATTTGGATACTCTGATTCAAAAGTGGCTAGTACTCCAATGGAAACACACAAGCCACTATCTGCAGACCCTGAGGGGGAGGAAGTTGATGTACATTTGTACAGATCAATGATTGGATCATTGATGTATTTAACTTCTTCTGGGCCAGATATAATGTTTGCTGTTTGTATCTGTGCAAGATTTCAAACCTGTCCAAAACAATCACATCTGTATGCTGTCAAAAGAATCTTTAGATACTTAAAAGGACAATCTGATCTAGGTCTTTGGTATCCAAAAGATTCATCTTTTGACCTAAAGCATATTCAGATAGTGACTATGGGGGAGCTAGTATGGACAGAAAGTCAACATCAGGAGGATGTCAATTTCTAGGAGAAAGGTTAATCTCATGGCAATGTAAGAAACAGACAACTGTATCAACATCTACTGCTGAAGCAGAGTATGTAGCTGCTGCAAGTTGTTGTGCTCAAGTCTTATGGATTCAGAATCAGATGCTTGATTATGGTTTAACTTTCTTACACACTCCTATTCATATTGATAATACTTCTGCTATCAGCATCATCAATAATCCTGTTAAACATTCTAAAACTAAGCATATAGAGATTCGTTATCATTTTATCAGAGATTGTAATGAAAAACGACTTATTCAGATTATAAGAGTTCATACTGACAATCAACTTGCAGATCTGTTCACCAAAGCATTTGATGTGGGCAGATTTACATTTTTGATTACAAGTATTGGTCTGATTAAATCTCTTTAAGCTGTTTTTCATAACTATTTTATAAAACATCTCTATAATGCTTAAGGATTCGATGCTGGTAATTGTAATTGATACTAACAGTGCTAATAGTCTTACAACTGTTTGGCTCTCCTAATTATCACTGTTATTATTCAATTACCACTGTATATGTTAGTTATTTTGTTTTCACTGCTAATTCTATTGTTATCACTGTTTGTGTTGAACTAACTTTTTGTAGGTTATCACTGTAAGCAGAAGCAATTAAAACTGTTAGTGTAAACAGTTTCCACTGTTTTCATCATTAAGTTATAACTGTTAGTGTAAACAGTTTCCACTGTTTCCACTATGTTCACTGTTAGTGTAAATCTTAACACTGTTAGTATAATCAGCTACCACTGTTTATGCTATCAAGTTGAAATTTCACTATCATTGTTTATCTATATATAAAAAAAGAAAATTTTTTTTGTGTAATACTAATACTATTGCAATCACTAGTGTTGAGTAATAATTCCTTTGGTCAGGGGTTATATTCATTCACTTAGTGTACCAAAGTTAGTATTGTTCACATGTATAATACTGTCAGTTTTATTGTTTCCACTGTTTTAGAATAGTTTCCACTGTTTTAAAATGGTTTCCACTGTTAGTGTTCAAATTGGGATTTTTATTTCAAAATTAGGTCATTGACACTAACAGTATAAATACTCCCAACACTTGTACATTTTCTTTTACGCTTTCATAACCACTGCATTCATAAACCCTATAACCACTGCTATCGCAAATCATACACAAATTTCTTCATGGCTTCTTCTTCATCAACCACACCTCAACTCGCGTTAGGAAAGGATCATAACATGATTGCCTATCTGGTAAAACCCTCAATAGCCAATGATTACGTAGAGATCATTGATTTTCTGCGTAATTCTACCATTCATCATGCGCTATCTGTCGCACCCAGAATTTCATATGATCACATTAATGAATTCTGGGTTAAAGCAAAGATTGAGGAAGAAGCAGGTGTTCCAAAAATTGTTTCTACAGTTGCTGGGCATCAAGTGGTTATTTCTGAAGCATCCATTCGTTCTTCTCTTCATCTTCAGGATGAAGAAGGTATAACTTCAATTTCTGATGAAGCTTTATTCTTGAATTTACAAAGAATGGGATATGAGGGTAATTTGGGTGGGTATGTTTTTCAGAAAACAATGTTTTCATACCAATGGAGGTTTTTAATTCATACATTACTGCACTGCTTATCATCAAAACGTTCATCTTTTGAACAATTCAGCAGTAATGTAGCATATGCCTTGGTATGCTTAGCTACTAGTCAGTGTTTTAATGTTTCCAACTTTATCTTTGCTGGTATGCTAAGGAACATTAACCAACCTAAAATTAAATTTTTAATGTATCCAAGGTTTGTTCAATGCTTTCTAAATGAACAAATATCTGATTTACCTGCCTTGGATAAGATTATAGGTATCTCTTCTTTTAAACCAAAAGTATTTTCAAATATGAAGAGAGATACTTCTATTAAAGGTATTATGTTTTCTGGGAGGGTAACAACATTGTTTCCAACTATGCTTCCTGCACCCTCCACCACAGCATCTGTACCACCAACAGAAGCTGAACCAGTTGTTGAAAGAATGGAACAACCCATTCCTTCTTATCCCACAGCAACTGGGGGTAATAATGATCAACAAGGGAACAAATTCACTGTAACCTACACCAGAAAAGCCAAAAAGGCTACACACCAGGTGACTGAGGATCATGCTGCTCAGTCATCTCAGTCCAATGACAGGGGTCATGAACAGCATGTGGTCCATGAGGAGAGGGGTGACCATTCTGTAAGGGCTGCTTCTACTGCTTCTAGCCCACTGGCAGAGCAGGACAGAAGTAACATTAATAAGTCCCAAGCAGAGGCAACATCAAAACATGATTATACTCCTGTAGATGATTTTGGTGGTCCCAGTACCAATAACCAAGGGGAATCTGTTGATCATACTAGGTATGATACAGGTTTTGATACACCTGTCAATGATTCACCTAGGAAGTCACATTCTGATGGTGATGAGGCTAGAACTAACTTGGAATTGACAAAAATGATAGATTATGTGTGGGAGAAGTTTAGGGTGGAAAGGAGAAACAATAAAAAGAAGGATGAGCAGATTGCAAATCTACAGCAGAGGGTTGCTCAATTGGAGTATATAGTGGTTAAGGTTTTGAAAGAAGGGAAAAAGTATGTGATAGTTGAGGGTGACTCTGCCGAAACAGCTTTCAAAAAGGGGGAGAAATATTGGACAAACAAAGGTGATGATGAAAAGAAAGAGGATGGTAAGCAGGGTGATGATGAACAGAATGATGATGATGTTGGTGATCACATTGATGAGGATATAGAGATGGAAACACCAATTCATCAAGAAACTGAGAAGGTCAATGAAGGTGAGAATCAGAAAGAAAATGAGAAGACTCCACAGGCTAAAAGGTAGAAATCAATTCCTGTGCAGTCTGTCAAAGCTAAGAAGCATAAAATCACCACTTTACCTCCAGTTCAGATTAGAGAACCTTCTACTACACCTGCTGCTGCACAATCTATGCCCAAGATTGACCCTAAGGATAAAGGTAAGGGTATCTTGGAGGAAGAGCCAAAATTGAAAAAGCAGAAAACTATGCCTCCTACTGAAGCTACAATGAATGATGATGAATATGCACAGAGGTTATTTGCTGAGATAAATGCAGATGTGCTAGCAGAGGAAATGGTTGATGTTGAGATAGAACCTGGTAAATTTGTGAAAATGATTAAGGAACAGGTTCAGGAGTGGGATGAAGCACAACTGAGAGAGCAAAAACAAGATGACATTGAATATCTGGTGGATCAGCTTAAGAAAAAGAAGGCAGATGAATTGAAAAGGACTAGAGCTGCCAAAGCTGCTGCTAAAAGGAATAAACCATTGACAAGAGCTCAACAGAAAAGAAATTTGGTTTTGAAGTTAAGAGGTGGTAATATTTCAACTGCAAGACTTAATGCCATGTCTCTTGAGAATCTACAAAGAATATGGGATAGGGATACATTTCTAAACCCTGAGGCTGCTAAGAGAGCAGAAGAAGTTAAGAAAGCCAAAGAAAAAGCAGAAAGAGAAAAGAAAAAGAAGGTAAAATTTGATAAAAAGATTGAAGATGAAAAAGAATGGGAAAGGATGAGTGCTGAGCTTAAACAAAAGAGGAGACAAGAACTTGCATCAATTCCAGATTTACCAAAGAAAAATTTGAAGTTGGATGATTTGATTGTGGTGCAACCTCTACAACATATTTCACCTGATAACTCTCCTGGAATCATTGATTGGTCTGTGGTAAACTTTACAGTTCCAATTAAATGTGAGAAAATTAGAGTTGAAAGAGCAGATACTTCTGTTTCATATTGGAGGTCATTCAAGGAGTTGATCAGGGTGATTGTTAGAGAAGATCTGATCAGAATGTATGAGATTGGATCTGAGAAAGGACTAAGCACCAAAAAGTTTGATAGTGTTTATGAATTGAGTGTTTGGTCTGGTATTTCAATGATGTATGAACCAGAAAGATTCAGATTTGAATTCAATACTTTCAGAAATGTGAAGCAGTGGATCTATCTCAGCAATCCAGGTGTTCATCAAGTTATTTTTGATGATGCTACTATGATTTGGATGCTCACTGACATAGAATATGATATGAGTTTGAGTTTGTTAAGAAGCTTAAGGCATGCTAAATTATTTGTCTCATTCAACAATGATTTGGCAGAGGATTTGGTATATATGATCCTGAATCAGATTCATAAGAAAGAGGAATATGAGAGAAGACACAGAGATCAAAGATAGTTAGAAAGAGGTCATCTTGAAGAATTAAGAGAAACTTAATACTGTTGGGGACAGATTAAGTTTAGGGGGAGATTGTTGGGAAATAAGATTTCTGCTGTTATTACTGCTGTTGAAGAATGCACAAGGCATTAACACTGTTAGTGTTATTGTTTCTACTGTTGTTACAACTGTTAGTGTGTTGGTTACCACTGTCTTCAGAGTTAAAACTGTTAGTTGAAGTCTTCATGGATTACCACTGTTGGTGAAGTGGTTACCACTGCTAGTAGAAGATTTCAACTGTTATTGAAGATTGAAGATAAGAGTTACAACTGTTAGTGTTATCACTGTTAGTTTGTTTACAACAGTTAACACTGCTTAGGCTAGTTACCACTGTTGGTATATTAGTCTAGTAAATTGTACAAGTGTTAACACTGTTATAGGAATTACCACTGTTTGTATAGTCATGGTAGTTAACACTGTTTATATCTAGAATAGGAGGGAAGTCAGAGTTTGAATAATTATGGATTGTAACTGCTTCCATAATTATAGGAGATTGTTTAGCAGGACTCTATGTGTTATAAATAGAGATCCTTAACCTAGATTAGGTTATCAGTTTTTGCGCAGCTTCAAGGTTTTGTAACCCTAATACAAATCAGTGTATTAGTCTTATATCATTAATAAGATTGGAGCTTTTTAATGAGGGGCTATGAGACTCACCTGAGTCTGATGCGTTTGCTAATAGCAAATAATGATGGTGTACAAGTAATGCTGTCGTCTCAATGATCGTAACCTGCCGGGCGTCCTAAACGCGCAAGGTTAGGGATATAAGTAGGTATCTCTCAAGATCACCTGTGCTAGTTGTTCATCCAACTAGTTATGTCCAAATACATTGGTTTGTTTGATTAGATTGGGTTTTGAAAATATGTACAGCCCATTGGTGACAGTTTGTAATAATAATCCAAAAGTGTTATTATTATATATTTTTGCTGTGTTGTATACTTATCAATGTATTTGTTGTTGATTGTCCAAATATTGTATCAATGTATAAGGATTGTCGGAATTATCACTCATGCGACAATAAGGATTTGTCGGAACTACGATTTATGCGACAATAGGGATTTGTCAGAACTACGATTTATGCGACAATAGGAATTGTCAGAATTAAGATTCATGCGACAATAAGGATTGACGGAATTATCACTCATGCGATAATAAAGATTGTCAGACTAATTTTGTGACAATAAGGATTGTCGGGAATTACTCATGCGACAATAAGGATTGTCGGATTACTCGTGCGACAATAAGGAGTGTCGGATTACTGTTCATGCGACAATAAGGACTGTCGGATTACTCGTGCGACAATGGGTCTAGTGTCGGTTTTTGTGAAATGACAAAAACAGTCCCTACACTTTGGTTTTCAAGATCTTAACTCGACAAGTCTCTCGATTTAACCAACTTCTAAACCGAATCAAGTCTAACTAAAAATCATATTCTCCTATATGCCGAGTGTAAATCTGCACTTTATGGTAGTTTTATAAGTTCATTTACTATTTTTAACAAAAATAATCCTGAAGAGTGGTCGGTTTAGGTTCTAAACGGACCTTTGCTCAAAGATTGAGCTATACACGAAAATCCGTGTATTTCTGGGAAAAGCCATAGTACAACGTTTTGTAGAAGACATTTTATACGCAAATTTTGGTAGGTGATACATGTGTTGACTCAACCTAGAACTCAAGTTATAGTCGTTTTAGTGAGGTCGATTTTCTGGGACAGAAACTGTTACGATTTAGAGGTTTGGAAAAATGAGTTTTAAGCTTTGTTTTGGACATAATCTTGTTAAATGAGCAACTAGACATGTTAATAAGTAGTAAACAAGTAAATCTAAGAAAATTTCAAGAGTTCTTACAAATAAATGGTGAGGAGAAGGAGAAAAGAGGTCGAAAACTCGTTTTCTTAAATTTTCCGATGTGGCGGCCGACGGTGGTTGTATGGTGTGACACCCAGTCAAAAATGACCCAAATTTCAGCCCAAATTTGAACTTTTATTACAAAGTAATATATACTCAAACTACTGAAGTGTACAAGTATTATATATATAAAAATATATATAATAACATTAAAAGATTATTTAAATAATCGCGTACAAACAAATATGAAAGAATGCGCAAACCTAAATACGGACGTTGGTTAAAAAATTTTTTAAATAATAACGTTAAAATAGTTTTACAGACTTTCTACTTTACGAACTGATTACTTTACAGACTTACTACTTTACAAACTGATTACGTTACAGACTTGCGACTCTACAAACATAATACTTACAGACTTAACTACTTACAGACCTTACTGACTTACAGACTTGCATGAGTTACGTCTTAATCCAATGAAGTCCTCTGAATCATAGTTGTTAGTTATGGGATAAGCGCGAGTTTTAGTATATGGATCCATATGGGATTGACAATCCCCGCCTGGGGTGGTAGCGCCACCACGAACCATACTCGTATAAACAGGTGTTTTCTACTCGTTACGTATGAGTGTTTTTGGATTAGCACTCACGGGGGCAAATTACAAACTTGTTAAGCTTCGACTATGATGGCTCATGGCACACCTTACTTACCTAATTACCTTGGCGTAAATGATACTTACTTACTAAATTACCGTTGTGTAATTGATACTTACTTACTAAATTACCGTTGTGTAATTGATACTTACTCTCTAAACTACCGTTGTGTGATTGATACTTACTTACTAAATTACCGTGGTGTAATTGATTCTTACTTACTGAATTACCGTTGTGTAATTGATATTACTTACTTAATTACCGTGGTGTAATTTTTACTGCTTACATAATTACAATTGTTGTAATTGTTTCTACTTATTGAACTGTACTGGATTTTCTATTACTACATACTACAAACCTGTGAGATTCACCAACCTTTTGGTTGACGCGTTTTAGTGATGCATTCTCAGGTACTCAGCCACAGTAGGATGGCCCAACAGGATCTACTTATATGCTAAGCTAGTACGAGTCATATGCATACACCCTTATGAAGATTTTACTCGCATTATCTTTTGTACTGTGATTATGTATTTAAAATCTTCAGATTCATTTTGCGAATACACTAATGATTTATACTTATGACTTAAAACCTTTTACTACTTTTGTAATGTAATGTATTTTCAAAAACGTCTCATTTAGAGTCGTTTGCTTAATCTTTGTGCTTGATATTTGATTAGTCACGCCCAAAAACAATCGCTTCCGCAAAGCATGAAATTGGGGGTGTGACAGATTGGTATTAGAGCCTAAGGTTATAGTGAACTAGGTTGCATGTAGTGGGCCTAGACTATGACCGTTAGGCAGTATTCCTCATTAGGTATAACTGGTTCAGGGATTACATCATACGAATTTAATTTAACATAGCGTAGCTAACTATGTACAATTAAACAAAGATGATGTAAGATCTGAAAGGGGTTATGTTGAACAGGAATGCGTTAGCTGACTCTGACCATGAGAGAACCGGGACTTCTAACTGTTTTGTGATAGACATGACTAGGGAGATATATATGTATATATGGTATATACATATATGATTAGGCTATTATATATAGTATATATATGAATATGCCTTATCTACATATTACTTTCTACACCATCGAAATACAAACGATAATACTCTCACTAATGCTCACGCCATCGAAAACGACAAGTATACTTTATACAATAATACTAGAACATACGAATACATACACTTTATAAGTAAATGATGATACTTATACATACAAACACATTTACTTTGAAAAGTATACACTACTACTTGAATACGAATGACTGGATACTCATGATAATATCAGATTACACTTACTACGGACTTATGAGATTTCACTCACTACGGGCACATGAGCTTACACTCACACTTATATGAGCCTACACTCGAACTACTACGTGCTTACACTCGAATCAATTATTATACACACGAGCTTGCACTCGCACAAGTTTACACTCACTCGAACTTACATTCGAACGACACTGTCATATCGTGATACAAATAACAGACTTACAAATTTACATTACAAGTATACGACACCACGAATAACAACACATTCCACTGTACCGTCACGTACTCATAAGAAAGATGTCGTTTCGCATTCTTCCTACCATTCTCATCCTTCGAAATCGTTTTCGACACGTATTACTAGGAGAACCGCTAGATCTCCACAAGCTGAATCCTTTCTCCCATATACTATTGGTAATATCACACTTAGAAAACGCTAGAGGGCTTTCACTCGTTTATACGACTGACATAAGCAAGTCTAGATGTCGCAAATTCTAGGAATCCATTATGAATTCTAACCCTGGTGATCTTTTGAACTCGTATGTTATGTTTTTCTTTTCATCTTGACACGTCACACCTCGACATTTTCTCCATGTCTACATAATTATTATGATCCCAACTTTCGCTCATTTACAGACAACCTAACTATTCCTATGCTACTTGCTTTACTGACATTTACCTACTACTTGGTACTTCACTCCGTACCTTAGATCCTATATGTGAGATAGGATTAGGAAAATGACAACTTAGTTACTACACGATACTGATATAGTTTAATTTACTCTACAACCCTACCGATTATCACAGACTTTACGAATACAATAGAACTTACATAGTTACTTTAGGCTACTAGTACACATTGTAGCTACCCTCTAGTGACCGACTGCCTTTATACTATTTACTTTGACAGATCTTACTTGTTGCTTGATATCTTCTATGTTTTCCCTAGATTCTAAGTACACGATAGGGTTAGGGAAAAATGACAATTCAATTTCTATATGAGACGAGGTTTAGCTAACATATGTATAGGATAACATATCCTACACTGTTTTATACCGGAAGACATACCGGTAAATTTTGTACACTGGGTAACATCCCATATAAAACTAATTTATGCTAAACCACTTGATTTCTATATGAGACTGATAGAGTCTGATTTATGCTACGATGCTACTGTCCGTTACAAACTGTATGAGCACAGTGGAAGTTACTACCTTACTTTAGACTACAAGTACAAATTGTAGATACTCCCTAGTGACAGACTGACTGACTGATTGACCTGGTCATAGGAATGTAATGGTCAACACACCCCGAAACTTCCCTTAGTCGCCAGTAGGGCACTAGTCCAACAAGGGGAGAAAGACAACGCTAGATAAGTGTTGTGTCACTTTCACACTTTCTTAAGAGATGCACAGACCAATATTTCGATATACCGATAATTACTACGAACAAATTTCGGGATGAAATTCTCCTAACAAGGGGAGAATGTGACACCCAGTCAAAAATGACCCAAATTTCAGCCCAAATTTAAACTTTTATTACAAAGTAATATATACTCAAACTACTGAAGTGTACAAGTATTAACGTTAAAAGATTATTTAAATAATCGCGTACAAACAAATATGAAAAAACGCGCAAACCTAAATACAGACGTTGTTGAAAAACATTTTTAAATAATGTATTATTGACGAAAATAATAATTATTTACTTGGTTGCAAATTTAAACACATTTTCTACACTGAAAACCATCCGTCAAAATTTGTTGAAGCAAAGATATATCTTTATATCTCACTAAAAGTATTTTTGTTAGATACTTCGATTAAAAATATAAACGATTATATTTTTACAAATTTATCATTTGAAAACATTATACTACTTTACGATCGGGTACAAAAACACGGGTATTTTGTACTACGAATGGGAGCCAACCAACTCCAATAATTGAAGTTGGTCAGCTTCATGAAGCTAAAGCCGACCAAACACCTCCTCTTCCTCTTCTCATTCATTTCATCACCATCATCAATCTCTATCTCTCCCTCTTTCTCTCGGTGTACAACAACAACAACAACAATCCACAACAAGATCAACAACAGCAGCAACTCACAAGAATCATCATCATCTTGTTCATCTTCTTCATCATCATCATTCGAGCTCATCATCATCATCTCACGGTTCCATCTTAAAATCGTAAGGATCGTTCACTTTACTTTCGAATTATAGCATTTAGATAACTTATACTATCATGTTTTAACGTTATATCAACTGATTATACCCAAAGATTGGATTAAAAATTGGTTCGGGAATGATCTGGTGCGAACAGACCCTGAAACAGCCTTCAGCCGATCGGCTATGCGAAACCAGCCGATCGGGTAACTTTTCCCCAGCTGTTCGGCTAAGAAACCTAAGCCGATCGGATATGTACTATGTTCCAACAAACCATATTTTGTAGATTTGTAGCCCTGTGAGTGACGGTCGTTTGGGCGCCTGGATCGCCTAAATCCGAGTTCGTATAAGGGAGATATGGCCAAAACGATGCAGCCTCACCAAATTAGTTTAACGATGAATTTTTATGTATATATACATGTGAGCAACAAACGTAACTTTTGAAGCGTAAATAACGAGATATATTTATACAAACAAACATACCTTATGTTTTGGAACATTATATATATATACACGATGAATATATATACGAAAACAAATCAAATTGTATTTTTGGTATGTGATTACAAATTGTCACCAACGGGCCATACCCATTTTACCAACTTCAAATGTAATCAATTATCGAATACTTTGGGCATAATCTTATCGAACAAACATTAAAATGGATGGTTTATTCAAACATCCATTCACTTATCTTAATCTCGCGTGTTTAGGACACTAGGAGATTACTTTGGTACATGCGTGCACTTTAGGATTGCTTGCTCTTCAGGTGAGTCTCACGGTCCCTTTTTACTACTTTTACTTTGGGGGAGATGCATTACTTGTTTTACTTGAACACATGAAACTACTATCTTTACTAAATTACTTTACAGACTTAATACATTACAGACTTAGTACTTTACAGACTTACTACCTTATGGACTTACTACTCTACAGACCTGATACTATATAGACTTATAGTCTTACTGACATACTGCCTTACTGACTTATAAACTCACTGTTTGACAGACTTTCTACTTTACGAACTGATTACGTTACAGACTTACTACCTTACAAACTGATTACGTTACAGACTTGCGACTCTACAAACATAATACTTACAGACATAACTACTTACAGACCTTACAGACTTACAGACTTGCATGAGTTACGTCTTAATCCAATGAAGTCCTCTGAATCATAGTTGTTAGTTATGGGATAAGCGTGAGTTTTAGTATATGGATCCATATGGGATTGACAATCCCCGCCTGGGGTGGTAGCGCCACCATGAACCATACTCGTATAAACAGGTGTTTTCTACTCGTTACGTATGAGTGTTTTTGGATTAGCACTCACGGGGGCAAATTACAGATTTTAAGCTTCGACTATGATGGCTCATGGCAGACCTTACTTACCTAATTACCTTGGCGTAATTGATACTTACATACTAAATTACCATTGTGTAATTGATACTTACTTACTAAATTACCGTTGTGTAATTGATACTTACTCACTAAATTACCGTTGTGTAATTGATACTTACTTACTAAATTACCGTGGTGTAATTGATACTTACTGAATTACCGTTGTGTAATTGATATTACTTACTTAATTACCGTGGTGTAATTGTTACTGCTTACATAATTACAATTGGTGTAATTGTTTCTACTTATTGAACTGTACTGGATTTTCTATTACTATATACTACAAACCTGTAAGATTCACCAACCTTTTGGTTGACGCGTTTTAGTGATGCATTCTCAGGTACTCAGCCACAGTAGGATGGCCCAGCAGGATCTACTTATATGCTAAGCTAGTACGAGTCGCATGCATACACCCTTATGAAGATTTTACTCGCATTATCTTTTGTACTGCGATTATGTATTTAAAATCTTCAGATTCATTTTGCGAACACACTAATGATTTATACTTACGACTTAAAACCTTTTACTACTTTTGTAATGTAATGTATTTTCAAAAACGTCTCATTTAGAGTCGTTTGCTTAATCTTTGTGCTTGATATTTGATTAGTCACGCCCAAAAATAATCGCTTCCGCAAAGCATGAAATTGGGGGTGTGACATATGGCGGACTTATGGCGGCTTAAGGGAGATGTTAGGGTGGCTGTGTGTGGTCTTGTGGCTGACCCCCACGTTTTTTAGAGAGAGAGAGGAGAGAGGCTTGAGAGAATGGTTGCTTGTGTGTGTGAAAAATGAAGTGGGAGTGGTTGATGTATTTGGTGTGTCAAACAAGAAAAGGGTAATGGCATGGAGGCATGGCCTCATTTCTCTTCAGAATTTCATGGGCCCCCACTCCATGTGGGTGCCTAAATTGTTTCCTCAAAGTTGCGCTCTGTGTGTGCTCTTTTACCTGCTCGTTTCGACGTTTATTTAGGCGTTAAACGTTTAATACGTGTGTTTTAAATAACGATTTAAATCTCGATATTTTTATTGAAAGTATTATCTTAAATACTTTATTTTGAGTTACTAAAATGTTGTCGGGTCTCGGTTTACGTGTTCGTTGCGTAATTGTACGTTTATTTAACTCGTGTAACGTTTTTAGACGCTTTATTCGCGCGCGTGTAATCGTAATATTTTTACTCGAAGTATTTTCTCAAAATACTTAATAATGAATTATTAAAATATAATTTGGGTTTATTTCGTTTGTCGGGCGCGTTCCGTGCATTTCTGTTGCATACGTTTAGTTTTAGACGATTACTAAATACGTTTGTATATATATATTATCCAAATAATATATAATAGGAATGAGTTAATTAAATAATTTCATATTATTTAATAACTTGTTCACCAACGCCCGTATTGTGATGTGTTGGATCTATCCGATAATGTAAAATGCACGATTTAATCAAATCGCGTACGTGTGTATATATAATAAAATATATCGATACACATATTGATACACATAATTAATCCTAATTACATGTATTAATACTTATGATTAGGCACTAATGATAGCCCTAATTTGGCGGGTGACACAGTCATGAAGTGTTAGTAGATTGTCTATGGAGATTAGACATGGCATGGAGAATGCTGCAACACTCATGGGTACTTAATGGGGATTTAAGTATAGGAGAGACCCGTACTTAAAGAGATCACTTCATGGATTAAATCAAGAGTGATTTTCAGATGATAATATCCTCTATTCTTGAAATTGAGATGCATTGAGTTTCTAGTTTTTCAAGTCTGTTATATACTTTAGTCTATTCTAACGCTGTGCGTAAATGCCAGTCATAAAGGGTATGCTAGGTTTGACATGATGAGTTGACTAGTACTATGTAGTCAAAATTTGTTCCTTTTCGCCTATTGGGAAAAGCGATATCTTGGGCCCTCTGATGATTAAAGATTGACTCTAAAGTGCTAGGCCTGGCCGAGACTAAGTTGATGGTTCAATAGTCTCACAAAGTCAATGTAATCGGAAATCAGAAAACTAATTATGAATCTTGAGATTGATTAAAATCCATGTCTCGATTCATACGATATCATTAGAACAAAGGAATAGTTGATCACTTATCTAAAGGGCTAACTCTAGGAGAAGAATCAGAGTTCGGCAGTCGCATTGGATGGTACTCTCTGCTTAGTTAATGGATAGGCTTAGACAAATAATAGTTGATGAATTGTCCAAGTGGGAGACTGTTGAAATAGTGTTCAATATCATAACTAATTGGTAAGTACATCATTAAAAGTGGAGTCCTTTTTGGGTCACCTCAATGAACAGTAAGAGAAATAAATAAGAGAAATAATATTAATTGGAATTAATATTATGATTAGTTTATTAATTGGATATTAATTAGAAACTAAAAGAAGAAGAAATTCTGGAAAGTGAATCCATCCGCCGGATGGAAGGTTCAACTGGCGGATGGAGTTTAAAAGGGTAAAAGAGGTGGAGCGCGTTGTCAGAAAGTTCTTGAAACACATCTATCCGCCGGATGGAAAGTCTATCTGCCGGATGGATGGAGAAACAGCTTGTCGTACATTGGCTGGAAGACCAAACCTTTGGCCTCTTCCTCCCCTATAAATAGGGGCCTACCCTTAGCTTTCTAAGTGCACCTTTTGAATTGAATAGTTACAATTCTTCTTCTCTCTTTCTTATTCCTGCTCCTTGTAAGAGTTTTGCGATCTAGAATCGTGACCTTAGGAGACTTGGGAATTCTCTTAGTTCTTTTGGGTGTGAGCCATTAGAGGTGTTCTAGTTTGGGCACTCACCTCCAAGCAAGAAGGTTCTGCTTGTTCGTCTACGCGTGAGAAATTGTTTTCTCAAAGGTTAGTATTTTTCCTCTTTATCTATTTGTTTTATTGCTTTTATTTATTCAAGTTAAGATCCCTTAGGGTTTAGTTTCCTAATTGCCTTAGATTAATTTTTGTTATTATTCCGCTGCGCATATTAATCTAGTTAGGGAATAGAAAACCCAACATATAAATAGACTAGTTCGGATCATTTGCAAGGGTTGACGAATTTAGGTATTGTTACAGCTTATTGTTTCATTCTAATCGTTTAACGTCTATATTCAATCATTGGATTCCGCACGTTGATCGAGTATTAGGATTCGATTAGGTCCGACCACATGGGATCTACAACACCTTTTTGTGCATGGTAACGTACCGCCCCTCCTAGAGTTGCTAACGTGAGCCTCTAGTTTCTAACTTGCACCGAATTTCAAGTATAAATAGGGCATCAAGGTTTATTTGAAAAACACACCTTCCATACTTTTCTTTTGACTAATAATACTCTCTAGTTATTAGTTCTACTTTCTCCCTCTATTTTCTTATTCCAAATTAGTATTAGACTAGTTTAGGAAACTTTCTAGAATAGAACGAAAGCAAGGAACGTGTTGTAATATTTGGTATACGTTTGGAGTTACGCTTATTAATTCAAGTCTATTCCTTCTCGCATATTAATCCGGGTTCTTTCTATCCTAATCTATCTCAATTAAATATGTATACTTTAATTATGCTAGAGATAGTTTGTGCCATGCTTAGTGAGTAGATTACTATTGTATTTGGTTGCGATGTACTTAGTTAATTATGGTGTGATTTATAATTAAATATTAAAGTAATATGACGGCCCCTATTCGACTGTTACTCGATATAGTACTGGAAACACTTGAAGGTGGAGTACAAATGTATGGAAGTCGAGGAATGACCGAAGGTAGTCATATTACGAAACAGTATAATGTTATGAAGTAATATGACGACTCCTGTTCGACTAGCACGCAGTATAGCGTTCGAAACACTTTAAGTGTAGTACAAATACGTGGGATCTACGTAACGACCGAAGGTAGTTATATTACAGACTAATATATATAATGAGAAACCTAGTTTATTTAATCTTTCTAAATAGACTTTTAAACTTTAAATTAATCTATCGCCTTTCTCACCAATAAACGTGATTACAACACCTTTTTAATTATGTCCAACTAAAAGGTAGTTAGTCATCTATGTCAACATTATTTGTCAAAGGTATGAAACTATGAAACCGCAAGACTACATGGGGGAATACCGTAGGACAAGACATGGCCAAGATTTGAAGCGGTGGAACCACTTTAAGTAAGGAACGCTGTGGATAATTAGGGGATTTATTGGGTAGTCTTAAGAAAGGGCTGGTTTAAAGTCATAATTGAACTTTTTAAATACATGAATCTGTTATAATGACGAGGAATCGTTATATGATTCAGTTTGTCTAGTATCTCTAGATTTTGTCTCCTTTCATAAGAAAGTAAAATTAAACTTAAATAAAGATCGTTCTTATTATTTTAAATACTTTGTGATGTCACCATAACCTAGTTCCTGGTGTGACATGCTAATGTGATTTTAATTAGTAGGGAATCTAGTGTTTACATCACAAGTATCCAAGAGTAACAATTAACAAACATCCTTTAAAACAGTTTCTCCAAACATCATCCCATAACTTAATTAACGAAGTCTCAGCAAACACTATCTTTATCTTATTTGCTTTATCTTTTATTTTAATCTCTCTTTTATTTATTTACTTGCCTAAGATAGTTAATAGAAAAACCAAAACTCCCCCCACTATTTTATAAACCCTTCACTAGTTTGAAAGCCCTCATCTGCCACACCTTAGTTTCAATTAAGTCGGTTTGAAGAATGACTCTAGGTCATACCTACCACTTGCTCACCCTTTGGCTTAGCATTGTTAGGAAAATCTTAGGCCCTACAATTACAAATTTAAAACACCCACTGGTGTCGCAACTAGACATTCACGGAATGACACGTGACGTCTGGGAGTCACATGAAGTTTTTGGGGCCGCTGTTGGGGAACCAACTGTACGATCCTTAGGCATTAAGGTGAACTTACTTACTAGTGAACCTTTAGAACCCCTATGTCTTTGTTTTTTTTCTTTCCTATTACTACTTTTAGAAAAAAACACCCCTATCCATTCAACTAGTCAACCACCTGCCAAAAGGGCTATGACAGCTGCACGTATCACTCTCACTGAAGACTCTAAACCATTGATTGAAGTTCAAGGAGGACCAATCGTCTATCCAGAAACTGATGGATCTTCATTTGAACTAAAGCCCCATATTGTTCGGTTAGTCCTAAACCTCTGTCAATTCTGTAACGCCCCCAAATTTACTGTTTTGCGGAAGCAAGCTTTGGGGTGCTACTAATCAATAATCAAAACACACAAGGCATATAATGAACTACTCTATATGCGTCGTTTTACAGATACATTGATAATTTAAAGTTTTACAATGTATAAATGTAACAACCGCAATTATGACCTGAGGGTAATCCGGTAATTTAATAACTTTGATATTATTTATTGTTATATTTTAAATTATTGCGTTTTATATGTTGGTTTTAAAACTTAGGAAATCCAGTCAAAGGATTAATTGTGACTAGTGAAATATTATCTGTTTTAAATAATTCGAGTTCACAGTAAAATAAAATAGTTTTCTCGCAATTGGTTTTCAGGTTCCAGACAGTAAATTTGAAACGGGTATAAAATAATTAAAACTTGAGTCGGTTTAAAAGGGAGGACCGACCTCCTTTATGTTTCTTTTCCCCTTTTTCCATTTCAAAGCCAGGAAACTCCTAGCAAGCTCCAAGAACCCAAATTCATACCTAAATCACTAGTTTGCAAGTTTAATTGTAAGGCAAAGCTGAAATTATAAGTTCTTCATCATCATCATCTTAGGCATCAAGAACTTGTAAGTGTTTGTTTACATATTTGTGTGTTCTTTGACTTTTAGGTTAAATACATGAATTGAGGAATTGGCTTGATTTGGAAATTGTAAATATAGCTATTGCATATAAACATGATTAGTAGCTACTAGTTGTTGTGATGAATTAATTTGTTAGAGCTAGTACTCCATGAATTTGATGAATTAGATTATTAAATGGGTTTTGGGTTAATTCTATGAATTGGTTATGAATTTGATCAATACATGTTAGAGGTAAGATGATAAGTGTTTGTGTATGTATATGATGCCTAAAATGATCACTAGAAATGGTAAATTGCTACTGCAAATCGTTGGTGTTGTGTTTGGTTTATTTGGCAAAGTGTACAACAAGTGCAGGTCTGGTCGCCCAGTTTAAGGGTTAGTACCCGGTGGGTACTCCCAGTACCCGGTGGGTACTCACCTTACCCGGCTGGTACTCACCATACCCGGTGGGTAGCCGTTTTTGGACAAGTTCTGTTATGGTGATATGATGAGTACCCGGTGGGTACTCCCAGTACCCGGTGGGTACTCTTCCTGCACTTGACATCTGATTGTTGTTCTTTGCTTATATAAGATAAGAAATAGGTTATTTTCAATAAGTCATAACTAAATAACCGTAACTCCGTTTTTGATGTGTAATATAGCGTTGGAAAGGTGGGAAAGTCTATTTTCTGTTGGGTATGGCCTTACTGCATAGAACTGATCTAAAGTTTGTCGAAAAGTGAGTTAATCAGCTGCTGTCCAGTTTTATGAAATATATTAAAAATGTTGTAAAAGTGTTTATTAAATGGAGTAAGGTGCATATATGGGAGTTAACTAATAATGATGAATTGGTAAGGGTAATGAGTAGATAAAGTAGTGTTTAGATAAAGTTGTGATGTTGGGTTTAAGTTAATAATCTTGTTAATGGTTTAATTATGTTAATTAACAATGATTAAGAAGATAAGATGATCATAATGATCCTTAAACTTAATAAGTGATTGTGAATTTTGTTGTTAAGATGGTTATTTATAATAGTGGAATAATGTTGTATAAATTTATATACAAGTAACTGACTTGTGTTATTTTGTTGTATTCTCAGATATGGAGAAGACTCAGTGATATTAGACTACTGAGTGGGTGACTATGGTAGTTGGTGAGTGGACTTGTACTTTCAGTATGATTTGGTTGTAACATATTTGGTTACAACAAGTGAACATAGTTGCTATTGTGATTGTTGAATTGTTGACTATTGATTGATGAAATACACGTGTAATATGTGATGAGTCGCCTTCGGGCATTTGGTGATTCGGAGGTCAACAATTGTTGGGTTGGGGTACTACAGGTTAGTCAATGTGGGATTTGTGATCATGTGTTGAGAATGGAACACATATTGACTAAAGGTAGTAACCAGCTATCGGTAAATCACTGTATTGGCCTGCAGTGATCATAAGTGTCGCTTGGTGGGCCACCGCGGTCTGAGGGCGCCACAAGGGCCACCGATCCTCTTGGTGATGTTGTGTCAGTGTCTATGTGATATTTGCTGTTAATCAGTACTGTTATATTGAATTGTACTGATAGTGACAGGTTGACTCACTTAGCTTCGTGCTAATCCCCCACATTACTCTTGCAGGTTAAGTTTTGGGATGGAATCTGTGCAAGAGGATTTGATTGAAGGAATGTTTGACTGCTGGGCACTCTGATTATCTTTTGCTAACGAAAAGTGTTTTGTTTTATAAAACCTAACTAGAATGCTTTGTTGATAATTACAAAACTTAAAAATGGTAGTTGGCGATATATAATTATGATTTGATTTCTAAATATGTAATATAACTTCGAAATGGGATAACGCTTCCAAGTTGTTTTAAAAAAAAAAAAAAAAAAAAAAAAAAAACTAGTTGTAAATTAATGAGGTGTAATAATAAATGTTTACAAAAGCCCAATAATTACAATGTTTAGAGATTAATCGGCATAACTTAGATACAAAATGTAGTAATGCAAAATAATCTCCTGATGTGTATGCTGACTCGAGCTATGGGAATCCTGAGTGAACAGGTTCTACTGCTGTTGGGTACCTGAGAACACGTGCTAAAAAGGTTAGCTAACGCTGGTGAGCTCATAGGTTTGCATAATAAATATGTAAGTGTGAACCAAAAGATTTAATGATAACCATTTGAAATGAATCAAATGATGTATATGTCTGCCCTGAGGTCATAGTCTGCGCTTAACGTGGGTGTCAGGATCACAATAAAGTGCCTGATCTTGGGTGCCTCCAGGCGAGTGTCTAATCCACACTCGTATGTACAAAAGTTATTGCGTCCATTTAACCAGTCAGTGCTTTGATTGATTTGATTGATAAGTTTGAGTTTTGAAAACGTGTACGGCCCGTTGGTGACTGGTTGTAATAATAATCTCATTAATATTGTTATGATTTTTGGAGTGTTATACTTAAAAGTGTTTATAAATTTTAGGTGACGGGGGTCCGGGGGCAGCGCCCCTGGCTAGCGGGGTCCCAGGGGTGGCAACCCCTGGCGGGGTGCAAGGGGCTGGCCCCTGGTTGGGGTCAAGATGATTAAATTTGAATTTGGGTGAAATCAAGTGATAAAATTTTAGGTCTCGACACTTAGTAAAAATCCGGGTTCTGTTTCATGCGACACTTATAGCGACACTTAGGGTCTATGCGACACTCAGGAAGTGCCACATAAAATGAGAAATTCTTAGGTACTAGCGTCACTTGAGGAAGTGACGCATGAGATACGACACTTAAGCAAGTGCCGGGTGTGAGTGTTGGGTAAAGGTGTTAAGCGTCACTAGGCAACTGACAGTACAAATCATATTTAGGTTATAGGCGTCACTTAGGCAAGTGACACTAGAAGTGTCGGTAAGTAGTGTTAGGCGTCACTAGACAAGTGACAGATGTAAGTGTAGGGAAAAAGGGGTTTTATGCGGCACTTAGGCAAGTGACGCAAATTTAGGGTTTTATGCGTCACTTAATGCGGCACTTAAGTGAGGCAAGAAGTGACGCTATACTGGTCTGGCCTATGAGACACTTATGTCTATTCGATGGATTTTGAGCCAAAAATGAGTTTTACGGTTCCCGTTTGGTCCGTTTCTTTTACCCAACGCTTAGATGGACATTTCAAGCTATTACAAACAATAACCAAGTGAAAATAATGGAAATCGGAGTGTTTCGGGATTCGCCAGGAACTTAGAAACTTTGCACCGGAATATTTAGAAAGGATGGAAACCTAGATCATGTCACGGTGGTTCTTTTTCTCCAAATAGACTTTGAGATTTAAGGTTGTTTAGTGGTGGTTTTTGGTGGATTTAGGTGGTTGTAGGGTGGTGGTGATTTTGAAAGAAAATGGAAGAAAGAGAGAGAAGTGAGAGGGTGATGATGATGAAAATGAAGGAAAAGGGTGGGTTCCCCCCGTCCCCCTTTTTGGATGATTTTGGTCGGGCCCCACTTAGGTGAGGGTCTCCATTTTTAATCCCGTGTACTCGTGCTCCGTGCGGTGTTCATTTTCCCGGTCGTTTAAACGTTAAATAAGTATTTTATATGTTTAATTATAAATTTTAAAATGAGAATATTAATTCAATATTATATTTGAAGTATTTCATAAAATACTTAATAATTGTGTTATAAATTGTAACTTTAACTTGTTTCGTTTTGTTTTACGCGTTCAACATTTTAATCGCGTAGTCGTTATTTGTACGGTACAAATTTGAGTTAAAATATTATCAAAATAATATTTTGGATATAATAGTTTCGTTAAATAATGTTATATTATTTAATAAAATTGTTCACCAACGTCCGTATTAATTGAATCGAATTACCTTCGATTTGAAACGTGCACGATTTAACCAAATCGCGTTTTTGTATATATTCAACAATATATATTATTCGATACACAAATTAGCCTAACACAGTACTAATTACATGTATTACAAAATGATTAGGACCTAATGACGAGCCCAAATTTGGCGGGTGTTACATTCTCTCCTTGTTAGGTGGCGACGGAGAAAAGTTGTGGATATTTGAGTCGCATCTGATCCTTTCGCTCCCAGGTGAATTCCGGACCATGCCGCGAATTCCATCGGACTTTGACGATAGGGATACGGCTTTGCTTAAGCTGTTTAATTTCGCGATCCATGATCTCCGTTGGTGTATCAATGAAATTGAGTATATCGTCGATTTGGATTTTCGCGAGGGGTATGTTGAGTGTTTCGTCGGATAGGCATTTCTTTAAGTTAGAAATGTGGAAGGTAGGTTGTGTACTACTAAGTTCAGCAGGTAGTTGTAATCGATACACCACCGGACCAACCCTTTCGAGGATTTCAAAAGGTCCGATGTATCTGGGGTTCAATTTCCCGCGTTTACCAAAACGAATGAGGCCTTTCCAAGGCGATACTTTGAGTAGTACTCGGTCTCCAACCTGGAACTCGAGTTGTTTGCGTCTCACATCCGCATAACTTTTCTGATGATCACGTGCGGCTTTCAGCCATTGTTGGATACCAACGATTTTCTCGGTGGTTTGATGAAAAAATTCTTGACCGGTGAGTTGGCTGTCTCCCACTTCGGCCCAACAGATAGGTGACCGGCACTTACGACCGTAAAGTGCCTCGAATAATGCAGCTCCAATACTGGCGTGGTAGTTGTTGTTGTATGAGAATTCACACAAGGTCAAATGGTGTTCCTAATTTACACCGAAGTCAACTACGCATGCTCGTAGCATGTCTTCCAGTATTTGGATGGTTCGTTCACATTGGCTGTCGGTTTGTGGATGATACGCGGTACTCATATCGAGGCGAGTACCTAAAGATTTCTGTAATGATTGCTAAAAGTGTGCGGTGAAACGACTATCCCTGTCGGAGATAATCGAGATAGGAACTCCGTGTCAGGATACAATTTCTTTCAAGTAGATTCGGGTGAGGCATTCCATTCTATCGGTTTCCTTGATGGCGAGAAAATGGGCATATTTGGTGAGACGATCAACGATTACCCAAATGGTATCACAACCGCTTGACGTTTTTGGGTGCTTGGTGATAAGTCCATGGTAACCTGTTCCCATTTCCATTGGGGTATGTCCGGTTGTTGAAGTAAGCTGGAAGGTTTCTGGTGTTCGATTTTGACTTTTGAGCACGTGAGACACTTACTGACGTAGGTGGCGATTTTAGCTTTCATGTTTGGCCACCAGTACAGTTCCTTGATGCCATGATACATCTTGTCGGATCCAGGATGTTTGGAGTATTTGGATTTGTGGGCTTCATCCATTACTAAGTCTCGAAGATTCCCGAAACACGATAACCAGATTCGGTTTGCGAAGTATTTAACCCCATTGGGTTTGGTTTCGAATTGTTTCTCCATGTTTCGCAATGATTCGTTTTTGATATTTTCAGGTTTAAGGCTTCGACTTGAGCGGCGAGGATTTGAGTGATAAGCTCGTTGTGGATTGTAATGCTGAGAGCACGGACTCGAAGTGGTTTCGGTCGTTCCTTTCGGCTGAGGGCGTCGGCAACAACATTTGCCTTGCCAGGGTGATATTTGATCTCACGGTCGTAATCGGTAAGCAACTCGACCCAGCGACGTTGCCTCATGTTGATATCTTTCTGATTGAGAATGTGTTGGAGATTTTTGTGGTCGGTAAAGATCATGCACTTAGTGCCATAGAGGTAGTGTCTCTAGATTTTGAGTGCAAACACTATGGCTCCTAGTTCAAGGTGATGAGTGGTGTAATTCTTTTCATGGATTTTGAGTTGTCGGGAGGCGTAGGCGATGACTTTGTCTCGTTGCATTAGCACACAATCGATACCTTGATGCGAAGCATGGCAATATACCACGAAGTCATCGGTGCCTTCGGGTAGAGATAGAATAGGTGCGCTGCATAACTTTTGTTTCAGGAGTTGGAAAGCTGACTCTTGTCTGTCAGTCCATTCGAATTTCTTTTCTTTTTGAGTGAGGATCGTGAGAGGTTGGGCTATCTTTGAAAAGTTTTCGATGAAACGTCGATAATAACCAGCGAGACCTAAGAATTGGCGTACTTCGGTCGGCATTGTCGGTGCTTGCCAACATTTGACAGCCTCGATTTTTGACGGATCAACATGAATTCCTTGACTATCTACAACGTGTCCAAGGAATTGAACGGTTCGTATCCAGAATTCCCACTTAGAGAATTAGGCATATAACTCTTCATGTTTGAGAAGTTCTAGAAAGATCTTAAGATGCTGCGCGTGTTCTTCTTCATTGCGCGAGTAGATTAGAATGTCATCAATGAATACGATGACAAACTTGTCGAGATATGGTTTACACACTCGGTTCATGAGGTCCATGAATACAACCGGTGCGTTTGTCTAGCCGAAGGGCATGACTTGAAACTCATATTGCCCGTAACGGGTTCGGAAGGCAGTTTTCGGAATGTCAATATCGCGAACTTGTAACTGGTAGTAGCCGGATAGTAAATCAATTTTGGAATAGAAACTTGACCCTTGAAGTTGGTCGAATAGAACATCGATGCGTGGTAGTGGATAACGGTTCTTGATGGTTAACTTGTTCAGTTCCCTGTAGTCGATGTACATGCGGAAAGAACCATCTTTCTTTTTGACAAACAAGACCGGAGCTCCCCAAGGTGAAGAGCTTGGTCGGATGAACCCTTTGTGCAGGAGTTCCGGTAAGTGAGAGGACAACTCTTGGAGTTCCGATGGAGCTAAACGGTACGGTGCTCGTGCCACGGGTGCTGCTCCGGGCACAAGATCGATGGAGAACACTACTTGCCTAAACGGTGGAAGACCAGGTAATTCCTCTGGAAAGACTTCTGGGAAGTCCTGAACGATTAGCACATCCTCAAGTCTCTTCTCCTTTGATGTTTTCTCCATAATGTGAGCGAGGATTTCCGGATAACCCTTTCTCAGATATTTACGGGTTTTCATACATGAAATGACGTTCAACCTCGTTCCACAGGTCTCCCCTTGTATGGTTAGAGTACCATAGGAGGCGAGTGGTATGCGGACAATTTTATAATGATCTTAAGATGTTGCGCGTGCCAACATTTGAAATGACGTTCAAGGAATTCTGGATACTTCGGTCGGCATTTTCGGCGCTTGCCAACAATTGATAGCCTTGATCTTTGACGGATCAACATGAATTCCTTGACTATCTACAACGTGTCCAAGGAATTGAACGGTTCGTATCCAGAATTCACACTTAGAGAATTAGGCATATAACTCTTCATGTTTGAGAAGTTCTAGAATGATCTTAAGATGCTGCGCGTGTTCTTCTTCATTGCGCGAGTAGATTAGAATGTCGTCAATGAATACGATGACAAACTTTTTGAGATATGGTTTACACACTCGGTTCATGAGGTCCATGAATACATCCGGTGCGTTTGTCTTGCCGAAGGGCATGACTTGAAACTCATATTGCCCGTAACGAGTTCGGAAGGCAGTTTTCGGAATGTCAATATCGCGAACTTGTAACTGGTGGTAGCCGGATAGTAAATCAATTTTGGAATAGAAACTTGACCCTTGAAGTTGGTCGAATAGATCATCGATGCGTGGTTGTGGATAACGGTTCTTGATGGTTAACTTGTTCAGTTCCCTATAGTCGATGTACATGCGGAAAGAACCATCTTTCTTTTTGACAAACAAGACCGGAGCTCCCCAAGGTGAAGAGCTTGGTCGGATGAACCCTTTGTCCAGGAGTTCCTGTAAGTGAGAGGACAACTCTTGGAGTTCTGATGGAGCTAAACGGTACGGTGCTCGTGCCATGGGTGCTGCTCCGGGCACAAGATCGATGGAGAACTCTACTTGCCTAAACGGTGGAAGACCAGGTAATTCCTCCGGAAAGACTTCTGGGAAGTCCCGAACGATTAGCACATCCTCAAGTCTCTTCTCCTTTGACGTTTTCTCTATAATGTGAGCGAGGATTGCCGGATAACCCTTTCTCAGATATTTACGGGTTTTCATACATGAAATGACGTTCAACCTCATTCCACAGGTCTCCCCTTGTATGGTTAGAGTACCACCGGAGGCGAGTGGTATGCGGACAATTTTATAATGATCTTAAGATGTTGCGCGTGCCAACATTTGAAATGACGTTCAAGGAATTCTGGATACTTCGGTCGGCATTTTCGGCGCTTGCCAACATTTGATAGCCTTGATCTTTGACGGATCAACATGAATTCCTTGACTATCTACAACGTGTCCAAGGAATTGAACAGTTCGTATCCAGAATTCACACTTAGAGAATTAGGCATATAACTCTTCATGTTTGAGAAGTTCTAGAATGATCTTAAGATGTTGCGCGTGTTCTTCTTCATTGCGCGAGTAGATTAGAATGTCATCAATGAATACGATGACAAACTTGTCGAGATATGGTTTACACACTCGGTTCATGAGGTCCATGAATACAGCCGGTGCGTTTGTCTAGCCGAAGGGCATGACTTGAAACTCATATTGCCCGTAAGGAGTTCGGAAGGCAGTTTTCGAAATGTCAATATCGCGAACTTGTAACTGGTGGTAGCCGGATAGTAAATCAATTTTGGAATAGAAACTTGACCCTTGAAGTTGGTCGAATAGATCATCGATGCGTGGTAGTAGATAACGGTTCTTGATGGTTAACTTGTTCAGTTCCCTGTAGTCGATGTACATGCGGAAAGAACCATCTTTCTTTTTGACAAACAAGACCGGAGCTCCCCAAGGTGAAGAGCTTGGTCGGATGAACCCTTTGTCCAAGAGTTCCTGTAAGTGAGAGGACAACTCTTGGAGTTCCGATGGAGCTAAACGGTACGGTGCTCGTGCCACGGGTGCTGCTCCGGGCACAAGATCGATGGAGAACTCTACTTGCCTAAACGGTGGAAGACCAGGTAATCCTCCGGAAAGACTTCTGGGAAGTCCCGAACGATTAGCACATCCTCAAGTCTCTTCTCCTTTGACGTTTTCTCCATAATGTGAGCGAGGATTGCCGGATAACCCTTTCTCAGATATTTACGGGTTTTCATACATGAAATGACGTTCAACCTCGTTCCACAGGTCTCCCCTTGTATGGTTAGAGTACCACCGGAGGCGAGTGGTATGCGGACAATTTTATAATGATCTTAAGATGTTGCGCGTGCCAACATTTGAAATGACGTTCAAGGAATTCTGGATACTTCGGTCGGCATTTTCGGCGCTTGCCAACATTTGATAGCCTTGATCTTTGACGGATCAACATGAATTCCTTGACTATCTACAACGTGTCCAAGGAATTGAACGGTTCGTATCCAGAATTCACACTTAGAGAATTAGGCATATAACTCTTCATGTTTGAGAAGTTCTAGAATGATCTTAAGATGCTGCGCGTGTTCTTCTTCATTGCGCGAGTAGATTAGAATGTCATCAATGAATACGATGACAAACTTGTCGAGATATGGTTTACACACTCGGTTCATGAGGTCCATGGATACAGCCGGTGCGTTTGTCTAGCCGAAGGGCATGACTTGAAACTCATATTGCCCGTAACGAGTTCGGAAGGCAGTTTTCGAAATGTCAATATCGCGAACTTGTAACTGGTGGTAGCCGGATAGTAAATCAATTTTGGAATAGAAACTTGACCCTTGAAGTTGGTCGAATAGATCATCGATGCGTGGTAGTGGATAACGGTTCTTGATGGTTAACTTGTTCAGTTCCCTGTAGTCGATGTACATGCGGAAAGAACCATCTTTCTTTTTGACAAACAAGACCGGAGCTCCCCAAGGTGAAGAGCTTGGTCGGATGAACCCTTTGTCCAGGAGTTCCTGTAAGTGAGAGGACAACTCTTGGAGATCCGATGGAGCTAAACGGTACGGTGCTCGTGCCACGGGTGCTGCTCCGGGCACAAGATTGATGGAGAACTCTACTTGCCTAAACGGTGGAAGACCAGGTAATTCCTCCGGAAAGACTTCTGGGAAGTCCCGAACGATTAGCACATCCTCAAGTCTCTTCTCCTTTGACGTTTTCTCCATAATGTGAGCGAGGATTTCCGGATAACCCTTTCTCAGATATTTACGGGTTTTCATACATGAAATGACGTTCAACCTCGTTCCACAGGTCTCCCCTTGTATGGTTAGAGTACCACCGGAGGCGAGTGGTATGCGGACAATTTTATAATGATCTTAAGATGTTGCGCGTGCCAACATTTGAAATGACGTTCAAGGAATTCTGGATACTTCGGTCGGCATTTTCGGCGCTTGCCAACATTTGATAGCCTTGATCTTTGACGGATCAACATGAATTCCTTGACTATCTACAACGTGTCCAAGGAATTGAACAGTTCGTATCCAGAATTCACACTTAGAGAATTAGGCATATAACTCTTCATGTTTGAGAAGTTCTAGAATGATCTTAAGATGTTGCGCTAGGCATATAACTCTTCATGTTTGAGAAGTTCTAGAATGGTCTTAAGATGCTGCGCGTGTTCTTCTTCATTGCGCGAGTAGATTAGAATGTCATCAATGAATACGATGACAAACTTGTCGAGATATGGTTTACACACTCGGTTCTTGAGGTCCATGAATACAGCCGGTGCGTTTGTCTAGCCGAATGGCATGACTTGAAACTCATATTGCCCGTAACGAGTTCGGAAGGTAGTTTTCGGAATGTCAATATCGCGAACTTGTAACTGGTGGTAGCCGGATAGTAAATCAATTTTGGAATAGAAACTTGACCCTTGAAGTTGGTCGAATAGATCATCGATGTGTGGTAGTGGATAACGGTTCTTGATGGTTAACTTGTTCAGTTCCCTGTAGTCGATGTACATGCGGAAAGAACCATCTTTCTTTTTGACAAACAAGACCGGAGCTCCCCAAGGTGAAGAGCTTGGTCGGATGAACCCTTTGTCCAGGAGTTCCTGTAAGTGAGAGGACAACTCTTGGAGTTCCTATGGAGCGGTATGGTGCTCGTGCCACGGGTGCTGCTCCGGGCACAAGATCGATGGAGAACTCTACTTGTCTAAATGGTGGAAGACCAGGTCATTCCTCCGGAAAGACTTCTGGGAAGTCCCGAACGATTGGCACATCCTCAAGTCTCTTCTCCTCTGACGTTTTCTCCATAATGTGAGCGAGGATTGCCGGATAACCCTTTCTCAGATATTTACGGGTTTTCATACATGAAATGACGTTCAACCTCGTTCCACAGGTCTCCCCTTGTATGGTTAGAGTACCACCGGAGGCGAGTGGTATGCGGACAATTTTATAATGATCTTAAGATGTTGCGCGTGCCAACATTTGAAATGACGTTCAAGGAATTCTGGATACTTCGGTCGGCATTTTCGGCGCTTGCCAACATTTGATAGCCTTGATCTTTGACGGATCAACATGAATTCCTTGACTATCTACAACGTGTCCAAGGAATTGAACGGTTCGTATCCAGAATTCACACTTAGAGAATTAGGCATATAACTCTTCATGTTTGAGAAGTTCTAGAATGATCTTAAGATGCTGCGCGTGTTCTTCTTCATTGCGTGAGTAGATTAGAATGTCATCAATGAATACGATGACAAACTTGTCGAGATATGGTTTACACACTCGGTTCATGAGGTCCATGAATACAGCCGGTGCGTTTGTCTAGCCGAAGGGCATGACTTGAAACTCATATTGCCCGTAACGAGTTCGGAAGGCACTTTTCGGAATGTCAATATCGCGAACTTGTAACTGGTGGTAGCCGGATAGTAAATCAATTTTGGAATAGAAACTTGACCCTTGAAGTTGGTCGAATAGATCATCGATGCGTGGTAGTGGATAACGGTTCTTGATGGTTAACTTGTTCTTGATGGTTAACTTGTTCAGTTTTTGACAAACAAGACCGGAGCTCCCCAAGGTGAAGAGCTTGGTCGGATGAACCCTTTGTCCAGGAGTTCCTGTAAGTGAGAGGACAACTCTTGGAGTTCCTATGGAGCGGTATGGTGCTCGTGCCACGGGTGCTGCTCCGGGCACAAGATCGATGGAGAACTCTACTTGTCTAAATGGTGGAAGACCAGGTCATTCCTCCGGAAAGACTTCTGGGAAGTCCCGAACGATTGGCACATCCTCAAGTCTCTTCTCCTCTGACGTTTTCTCCATAATGTGAGCGAGGATTGCCGGATAACCCTTTCTCAGATATTTACGGGTTTTCATACATGAAATGACGTTCAACCTCGTTCCACCGGTCTCCCCTTGTATGATTAGAGTACCACCGGAGGCAAGTGGTATGCGGACAATTTTATCATAGCACACGTTCTCGGCATGATGCTTGGACAGTCAGTCCATGCCGATGATGATGTCGAAACTTCAGATCTCGACGGGTATAAGATCAATTGAAAACAATTCGTCGGTAAGGTTTAAAGTGCAATTGGGTATCACACTATCGGTCTCAATGAGTTTGCCGTTAGCTAACTCTACGATGTATTTAGCATCTAATGCAACAGGTGTGATGTCAAGTAGGGACAAAATTCATCAGATATAAAACTTCTATCAGCACTAGTATCAAATAGAATAGAAACAGATAAGTTGTTGATGAGGAACATACCCGAGACCACATTCGGGTCTTGGCAGGCATCCTTTGAGTTCAGAACAAAAGCTCTACCTTTAGCGGTGTTGTTGCTCTTGTTCTTCAGTTTGGCACATTCATTCCTGAAATGCCCTGGATTACCACACTCGAAGCAGGCTCTGGGTTGACTAATGTTGGAATTGGTGGTAGATTTGGAGTCCTTGGCCATGTGCCCAAATCTCTGACAGTTTGAGCATTGGGTACTACAAGGACCATCATGGTGACGGCGGCATTTAGAGCAGAAGGGCTTGTTTCCAGAGTAGCCCCTTTTTGGTTCAGACCCAGAAGAGTAGGCCTTGATGGTTTAGAGCATTTGTTGTTCGCTACTAGAATTTGTTGTTCGGGTAGCCATGGCTTGAGCCACACTCTGGGCGATGAGCTGGGCGATTTCGGTATCGTTGATTGTGTACCGTCTCGGAGGCATATTGCTGAATCAGGAAAGAAGAACTAGTGAGATGTCTGTAGGACATTACGACATATCACAGTTGTATATGTGGTGAAATATACAATGATAACACAATATGATAATCATAATCCATTTTGATAATTAAGTTGGATACAAGGCACGAGTTCCAAAAGATATAGAACATAAGAGTTACAAAAGATGTCGGGAATTATTACATCCGTTCGAATTACAACGATTTTACATAGATACTAGAAAACTTATAAGATAAGGCTACACTAATCTTGATGCAGGTTAATTTGTTCCATCAATGCGACAAGATGATCCACGGTGTTTGCAAGGCTTCTGGCCTGTCGGGCGTTGTCTTCTTCCAAGACTAACCGCTGCACTAGACCACGGGCATACTCTTCAGTATCCCGCAAGCGTTGCTCACATTCTTCCATTCTGTGCCGTAACAGTGCGGATTCCACGGCTAAATCTATCACCTTATTGTAAAGGATGTCCATGTTGTTAACGGTGTTTTCATGGTCTTCAGCAACATTTTGATACGTTCCATTGCTGAGAGTCTCTAGTGTTTACGAGTTTCCTGTAGTTCGATGTCCATATCGCGTAGTTGTTGCTCGTGACGGTGTACCCTGGTAGCCAGGACAGGTACAGTGAAGTGAGCAGGTTCTTGAGTATAGGGAGAGACGACCATGTTGGAAAGTCCTCCGTTCGATGTGGTGAGTTGGATTCCTTCCTCATCCCTCCATGTGTTAAGTCGGTTTGATAACCATCGCCAATGGCTTGTTGCTGTTTGCCTTTGGGACTAGTTATTGAGTGGGTTTTGAATAGGGTATGGACTAGCTCGAGGCAACCCAGTGTTCCTCCTAGTTACCCTTGAGTTTTGTGACCCATACGGATGAGAGCGAGACGAATCGGGTGGTGTGTTTGCCATTGCCGAGACAAAGCGTTAGAGAGAATGAGGCTTATATTCGTACCGTATATAATATAGGCTAAGGTTTATAAAGAGGCCTATCTATGTATATATATGTATACTATATAATAGCCTATTGAGTGTCTAACATAGGCATGTTTGAGTCCCGGTTCTCTCGAGGGCAGAGTCAACTAGTGTATCCTGTTCAGTCATGACTCCTTTCAAATCTCACATCATATTCTTTTAATTGTACATAGTTGATCAGACTATGTTAAATTAAACCAATACAATGTAGTCACTGAACCTAATCATACTTAATGAGGAATACAGCCTAACGGTCATAGTCTAGGCCCACTAAATGCAAACTAGTTCACTATAACCTTAGGCTCTGATACCAATCTGTAACACCCCCAAATTTACTGTTTAGCGGAAGCAAGCTTTGTGGTGCTACTAATCAATAATAAAAACACACAAGGCATATAATGAATGACTATATATGCATCATTTTATAGATACATTGATATTTTAAAGTTTTACAATGTATAAATGTTTACAAAAGCCCAATAATTACAATGTTTAGAGATTAATCGGCATAACTTAGTTACAAAATGTAGTAATGCAAAATAATATCCTGATGTGTATGCTGACTCAAGCTATGGGCATCCTGAGTGAACAAGTCCTACTGCTGTTGGGTACCTGAGAACACATGCTAAAAAGGTCAGCTAACGCTGGTGAGCTCACAGGTTTGCATAATAAATATATAAGTGTGAACCACAAGATTTAATGATAACCATTTGAAATGAATCAAATGATGTATATGTCTGCCATGAGGTCATAGTCTGCGCTTAACATGGGTGTCAGGATCACAATAAAGTGCCTGATCGTGGGTGCCTCCAGGCGAGTGTCTAATCCACACTCGTATGTACAAAAGTTAATGCGTCCATTTAACCAGTCAGTGCTTGCTGACTCGGACGAGGATGGTCAGTCCTATATGGTACCATACACTAACATTCGTACTACATAAAGTATTACCAGAACTATGATCGTAGAGGACTTAAAAGTGATTAGAAAACAGCTCATGCAGAATATAGTGAGTTTTGTACTCGTGTTCACGTGTAAAACAGTTAGAGCATGTATTCCCACCCCGGGAGTAAAAATAGTAAAAAGTCAGGGCTATGAGACTCACCTGAACCTGTCGGGCGTTTATAACGTGCAAATTTAAATAAAATAAGTAGGTATCTTAAAAGATAACCTATGCTATTTGTTCATTCAACTAGTAATGTCCAATGATTTGATTTGATTGATAAGTTTGAGTTTTGAAAACGTGTACGGCCCGTTGGTGATTGGTTGTAATAATAATCTCGTTAATATTGTTATGATTTTTGGAGTGTTATACTTAAAAGTATTTATAAATTTTAGGTGACGGGGGTCCGGAGGCAGCGCCCCTGGCTAGCGGGGTTCCTGGGGTGGCAACCCCTGGCGGGGTGCAAGGGGCTGGCCCCTGGTTGGGGTCGAGGTGATAAAATTGGAATTTGGGTGAAATCAAGTGATAAAATTTTAGGTCTCGACACTTAGTAAAAATTTGGGTTCTGTTTCATGCGACACATATATCGACACTTAGGGTCTATGCGACACTCAGGAAGTGTCGCATCCAATGAGAAATCTGAGGTACTAGCGTCACTTGAGGAAGTGACGCATGAGATGCGACACTTAAGAAAGTGCCGGGTGTGAGTGTCGGGTAAAGGTGTTAAGCGTCACTAGGCAAGTGACGATACAAATCAGATTTAGGTTATAGGCGTCACTTAGGCAAGTGACGCTAGAAGTGTCGGTAAGTAGTGTTGGGCGTCTCTGGACAATTGATAGATGTAAGTGTCGGGAAAAAGGGGTTTTATGCGGCACTTAGGCAAGTGACGCAAATTTAGGGTTTTATGCATCACTTAATGCACCACTTAAGTGACGCACGAAGTGATGCTATACTGGTCTGGCCTATGCGACACTTATGTCTATTCGACGGATTTTGAGCCAAAAACGAGTTTTCCGGTTTCCGTTTGGTCCGATTCTTTTACCCAACCCGTAGATGGACATTTCAAGCTATTACAAACAACAAACAAGTGAAAATAATGGAAATCGGAGTGTTTCGGGATTTGTCAGGAACTTACACACTTAGCGCCGGAGAATTTCGAAAGGATGGAAACGTAGATCATGTCGCGATGGTTCTTTTTCTCCAAATACACTCCAGATTTAAGGTCGTTTAGTGGTGGTTTTTGGTGGATTTAGGTGGTTGTAGGGTGGTGGTGATTTTAAAAGAAAATGGAAGAGAGAGAGAAGTGAGAGGGTGATGATGATGAAAATGAGGGAAAAGGGTGGGTTCACCCCCCCCCCCCCCCCCCCTTTTGGCTGATTTCGGTGGGGGCCCACCGAGGTGTGGGTCTCCATTTTTAATCCCGTGTACTCACGCTCCGTACGGTGTTCGTTTTCCCGGTCGTTTAAACGTTAAATAATTATTTTATACGTTTAATTATAAGTTTTAAAATGCGAATATTTATTCAATATTATACTTGAAGTATTTCATCAAATACTTAATAATTGAGTTATAAATTGTAACTTTAACTTGTTTTGTTTTGTTTTACGCGTTCAACATTTTAATCGCGTAGTCGTTATTTGTATGATACAAATTTGAGTTAAAATATTATCAAAATAATATTTTGGATATAATAGTATCATTAAATAATGTTATATTATTTAATAAAATTGTTCACCAACGTCCGTATTAATTGAATCGAATTACCTTCAATTTGAAACGTGCGCGATTTAACCAAATCGCGTAATTGTATATATTCAACAATATATATTATTCGATACACAAATTAGCTTAACACAGTACTAATTACATGTATTACAAAATGATTAGGACCTAATGACGAGCCCAAATTTGGCGGGTGTTACAATTCCGTGGCCTACCAAATGATGATCCCAACTCTCACCTTGACAAATTCATTTCCTTATCCAACTCCTTTATGCCGATTGGAGTTAAGCAAGACATAGTCTATCTATACCTATTTCTCTACTCACTCACTCTTCATGCACAAACCTGGTTTGAGGAACTAGAGATTAGCTCTATAACCTCTTAGGTAGAATTAGCAACCAACTTTTTGGCCAAATCTTTCCCCCATCAAACAAGCCATGTTTAGGACCAACATCATAAACTTCCGCCAAGTTCATGATGAATCAATCTACGATACATGGAATCACTTTAAGGGATTGCTTAAGAAATGTCCAAATCATCGATTTGAGTGTTCATACCAATTGCACATTTTCAACAATTGTCCCTTACTTGATATCACCTCTCGAGGCAGTTTCATGAATTGTACGACCAATGAAGCTTGGAGCCTTATTGGGGAAATGACAATGCACAACCATGATTGGAATAGTGAAATTCACCCCTTAATAGTGAATCCACCTATTACAATCAGGAATAAAGCTATCCAAACCCTCACTCAGAAAGTGGCAGACCTAACCAAGGAGATTAAGGAATTGAAAACTCAACAACAACGAGTCTATCAAATTCAAACCTGCCTTAATTGTGCCAATCTGAACCACTCAGCCTAAATTTCTTAGTCTCATCTAACTCCGCCCAATGCAAACCCTTCCTTTAACCTACCTAGGAATAGCCCACTAACTTACCAACCTCAACTTATTGAACCCTCTTCCTCACAAATCTATAGTTTTGACGACACCCTGATACAGGTCATTCAAGGAATCTCAGCTAGACAAGACCAAGACGATCTCTTATAAAGAGACCAATTGGTTTTGTTGAAAGCTTTCAAATCTCAGTTAGGACAATTAGCACAATGTATTAATGCTAAACCTTAGGATTGTCCAACTAGTTGCCATAAGGAGGCTTCCCATATTCAAGACTCTCAGGTAGCACTGTAAGTCCCTAGTTCTAGGATCGATAACTTCATTATCTATAGTATTAAGGTGCGGAATCTCTCAATACATGTATCTTACTCTAACGAAAAAGTTCACGTTTATATTAACTAATAAACTTTTCTTAAACGATCAATTGTCAAAGCCTAGCCATTAGAAAACTTAAAGGTTTTTCTCTGGATCGAAATTCTGAGTTCACAAAAACAATAATCGCAGATTTGCAAAAGTTATGTATTTTTAACCTAAAAATTCATTATATATTCTTCTCAACTCGCAGCCTGTGGGCTTGCGAGTTGACTCATCTTGCAAGTCCAAGCCAAGCCCATATTCGACTCGGTTCGCAGTCACCCTTGCGAGCCCAGATCTCATCTTGCAGATCACTGTCCAGTGACCTGAGATCTCATCTTGCAACAACCTTTAGTTTGTTTTCGATATCCATCTAACAATTTAACATACTTAATATATTTAACGAATATAACAAAACTAATATTATATTATCTTCAACTCTAAACCAATGTACAAACTTGATAATAATCGCACTAGTCCTATGATGTGACCCAAAAAGTCATGTTTTTAAGTACTCATTTCCGCACTTTTTGGACTATTCTTTGGTGAAAACATTTCAAAACCATCATTATTTACCGAAATTCACCAAGGTAGTCTAAATATAGACATTGCTACAAAAATTGGTTAAAATATCCAAATAACACTCAAACGGAGGCAAAACAATCACCTTAGATATACTTCTCTTAATATTCCTATAGAAATAGATCTTAATTTATATTTTATGATTCTATTGGAAAATCCAAGACTGGAGGTGAAAGAATATGAAGAAACAGACGAAAGACGGAGAAGATATGCAGTCTGGAAGCTCGCCGATCGTCATCCGGAACATGCAAAAATCAAACACCTCCAAATTCGGCAAACTTAGTGTCGTTAGAAGTGTAAAGGAAAATTGAATCCAACGGCGCAAGAATCAAGCAAAATGGACTTAAAACGAAGAAGATATGGACGTACCAAGCAACCGAGAAGTCAACGGAGGACAAAAGGAGCACCAACCCCCCCTCCTCCCTAGGTACCATATACGGTAACCTAGGTGCTGTATACGATACTAGGGGTTCCGTTTGTCTCCCTTTCTGCCTAGCAAATGGAACCTAGGGTACCATTTGACCCCCCTATTGCTTGCTCACCCAGTGTGATGCTTTGATGCTTGTTCTTTGAGCTTAAAGGCTTGTATCCCTCCTCCACCATTTCTCCTATAAATAGTGGACTCATTTCCACTATTTCACACACCTCACAACATACATCTCATTTCCATTCTTTCTTTCTCTCTCTAAATTCTCTCTCTCTAGTTTGTTTCTCTCTCTAGAAAAAAGCTAGTCAGATATAGTTTAGGGTGGAAGATCTTAATAGTTTTTGTACGGAGATACTCCGAGACTTCAGATTTGTGAAGATCTGTCTGTATTACTCTCTTATTCAGGTTTAATACATTCTCTCGTATTTCTTCTTATAATCATGTTATCTTATTATGCATGCTTAAGAATGAATGCTAGAATTATGCTAGGCTATACAAATCAATGTTTGTTGTGATGTATGCAATGTTAGGATAGTTATGATTTAAATCGCCATGCTGTTACTCTGCCTGTATGAATTTATAATGTTTGTGAACTTATAAGCTGAACCTCTGCCCGTTTTATATATCCAACTTATGTTGTGGTTTGTATCTTCCTCCCCAGAACCTGGCCAATTGCTAATAGTAGAATTGCCAACTTTTTTATGTATGATGATCAATGAACTCAACATAGTCGTTGTAACCTTGATTGAAATATATCTGAGGGATGCGAAGCATAAGAGTAGAGATAGATTAGGTTCATGTTTGTTTGTTGTGTATCTTTGGGACAACTTCCGGGATACTCATGATTTAATCTTTAGGTCAGCTAATGTGATGCTAGTGTTCCGTCCTATTGCATGTTCTTGTTTTATTGTTGCTTAGGTAATGCATGCTAGACATACATAACCACTACCACTTCCCTGCTGATTAAATTTTCATAAATATAATAAACATAATACAAGTAGGTTAACAAGCATGTAATAGTTGTAATGATTGTATGATTAATTATGAACGATTCAACTGACCGCTAGATAGATTATCCCAACCGGTTCCGCGGGTTAAACCCTGTTCATATTATTTTTCAATGAACAATTCATGCCATGATGCGAACATCTTCTGGATGTCTGAAAATGGGGACCCGGATTAGAGGATAGTCATTAGTTGAATTGGTCTGTGCATTTGGGAGAACTTCCAGTGTACTGAACATTCTATAACTGCTATCTATGTGACATATTATGTATCTGATTGTGGACAACTCTACGTTAGGTATATAATAGGATCCTAGTTGTAGCTCATTAAGAAATATAGGAATATCCCGTGAGTAATCTGAAACCCTAATTGGTGTAACGGAAAAGCTGTAAAATGTCCGAGTATCCGGTATAGCGTTGGAACCACCACTGGTGTAGTACAAATATGTGGAAGCCGAGTAAAGGCCGTAGGCATAATACTTTATTAACAATTAAGCTTTCATGATCTCCCCGGATTAGTCATCGTGTCTAGTAGCCTTATCCCTCATAACTATCCACCCAATAATATTCCCGAAATCACAGCAAACATATCCCTTATCCTGATTTCTCTGCGTTCTCCGTACAACCCCATATTTAATTTAGTTTTTAATTTTAGTAATTAGATTAGAAAACCAAATCAACCTATTGAAAAGTGTAAAAATCCCAGCTTTTACAAAAGATACTTGATCCTCCTAAGATCCCATGCCCATTGTAGTTTCAAGAACGACACCTGAGTCATACGTACCGCTTACAGTCCCTTAGGTCTTTAGGTTGTATCAAAACTTAGGATACCCAACATAATAAATATAAAACCCACTGCCATGCGCCCTTGTCGGACGGTTCAACGACCGGGGTAAAATCCGACCGACCGCTGGGGTCGCGACATCCTATTACAAGCTAGATCTGTTGTAACAAACATGTCTCAACAGACTCCCCCTTGAGAATAGCTCTAGCGTCTTTATTTTCAAGTTGTCTTTCATCTTTACTTGTAAATTTTACTTTCTGCGTGTATCTTCATTTTAATGCAAATCTCAACCATCATTTGATAATCTCGTGCTATGTCACCCCATCCTTCAGTACAAAATATTCTATTCTCATTCAATTTCAATAAATCTTTCTTTGACATGTTCATTAGATGACGATGATCATATAATTTGAAGATTTCCCTCTCACCACCTTCAATTTCATCATCAACTTCAACCATGATAGCCTCTCCAATCTCTGAATCCACGTGTCAACTTTTCATATTTCCCAGAATATACTATGGCATTGTCTTCAGTGGAATCTGCTGAACTTTATTCCTCCTTCTTCTTCCGGTTCTTTGACTTCTCTCTTTTAGTTTGATAGTCTTTCCATTCCTTGGCTTAATCTTTTTAAACTTCCCTGACTGAACCTCAGTCTTGATGACATGTTCTATGTAATTTTCAATAAACTCATTACTTGGGTTGTTTAGCGGTAATCTAGCCATGTCTCGAATTTCATATCTTGGCAGAGAACTAAAAACTACAAGCTTTCGCTCTAAATATTGAACTCCGTCAAACCTTTTAATTGCGAAAAGCTTCAGGTCTGAATCAAAATACCAACCGATAATCCCTCTACACGCTTCGCGTTTCCCAGTAATGTCAACCTTAGATACTCCAATCTTTTTCTTCTTTTTCTTTTCTCGAGGCTTGAACATTGGATTGTCTTTTAATTTATCAAGGAGATCTTCATATTCTTATTCGGTTGTGTCATCAATATCTTCATCTACATCAACAACTTTAGGACCTTCCTCATGTTCAAAAACAAACTCTGTCCTAGATGGGCTCACATGGTGTTCATCTATATTTGTATCAGGATCTACAACCATGTCTTGCTCAACCTCAGGAACAGTAGAAATATAAGTCCAGTCTTCAGGTGGTTGAAACTCTCCTTCCAAATCATAATCAATGTCTTCATCTATCTCATCAAGAAAATCATCTTCTGAATATGATAAATCAAGCATTTCTATTCCTAGAAAAACACAAACACAAATAAATATTAATAACCTAAATTCCTTCATTGATTTCCCTAAACCAATCTAAGAATTTCTTCATTAATCCTTTTGTGTAATTAGTCCATAATATAAACACAACATATAACTTATAAATCTTTTATCGATTACCCCGAATCAATTTTAAATTTCTTAAGTCTTTTATACAACACTTAACAAAAACTAATTAAATTTAAACTCTAACATATTGTGAATAATCACCAAACATTTAAGTTTACAATTAATTTACTTATATAATTTCCAAGACTTAATCGAACCATTATATAACAAAAACTTAACTGTTAATCATATCCTTAAATTATATATCATTTGTCTAGTTATAAAATCATTACATAATTAACTTGTCTGTTTTATAGACCCTCAAGTCTAAAATGCATATGCTATTATAGAAATTATGACCGCCGATATAAATTGGAACACGCCGCACGACTACTCAATGAGTTGGAAACTGTTCTACTTAACATATAATAATTGTATATAACCTAAGTAATTTCTAACATATTCAACCTGTAATAATAATAATCTGAAGCCAAATATATTACAATATAATATTTAGTTACAATTATTTAGTACAAATTATTACAAATACTACTTAATACTAAGCTATCTTACCAGCTTCAGTATCAACTGGTACCATCTTATATGTACTTGTACCAACACCCGAACCACTCACCCCAAAACCAGAAGCAGACTCCCCCTGAAGTGTAGCCTGCTGACCAGTCATCGAAGGACCAACCAGCTCAACATCCTTTGGAGCTGTATGATCATCGTCTGTGTCTTCTCTTCTTCGCTAGCTCATCACCTCTGCAGGACTCATCTAGAATCACCACTCCCCCTTGAGATGGCTTGTCCTTTCGCAGATCAGTAACTAGACGATCAAGTCTCTCAATCTCTCTTTTCTTAACAGCAACATCAGCAAGCAGTATTGTGTTGGTGTTCAGCAACAACTGATATGATTTTCCTTGTGTGGTAAACTACGGTGCAAAACTCAGTAATTGAGAAGATAATGTGGTGGTAGTGGCCTCCAACTTTCGAACCCTAGACTCTAAGGACAAAATCCTTTCAATATCAATCATAGGTGGAGTAGTAGAAGTAGTAGTGTTTTGGTAGACGGAAAAGAAATAGAAGGAATAGGTGGAGTAAGATGCTCAGTTACCATAAAGGCTATATCATGAACACGCCTAGCAGCATCTCTTGCTGACTTTGTCATCCGATTAGTTGCTGGACGAACAATAGCCGCAACCAACTCTGCCTATTTAGTTAAAACAAAATAATATTAGTAATTGTTACAGATTACTCTGTCTCAATCTCTAAGCTATGTTATAATACTAGCTGAACTTATATCATTTACCTCAGAAGGTACAGATATCTGCTCAGTCTTAGCCTGTGAAACCGTCTCAACCTGCGGTGTATCTTGAGCAACTATTATAGAATTAACTGTCTCAGTATTATAACCCCTGACAAACAACATATTTATACTATATCTCTTACATAAAACTTACCATCACCAATAGTCAACTGAGATGTAGACCGTCTAACTCTTTTCTTACGTTGAGTTTGCAAGGTCTCTTCTTTGTCCTCATCATCCTCCATATCAATCGGATTGAAATCAGGATCAATCTCTTTGTCTTTACACTTTTCTTTCAAGATTGGATCAACCACAAGCTTTGATCCCTTCTTGACAAGACTAGATGGTAAGCGAAAAGGATCAGGAGTATCATCAGCATCTGAATCAGAAGCCGTCTCTCCATCATGTCCTTCAGATGGGCCAACATTGGTAACCTAAATATTAATTATATTAAACATTTATGATTAGCATGAAACCCTATCATACAAGTTCTATATACTTTAAGATTAATAAAGTTTAATACCTTAGTAGGTATAACCTCAGATATAGAAGCTTCAGGTCTGACAACCTCTGGTTCTGTATCCTCCGGTTCCTATTTACAACAATATTAAAACTTTATGATTAGCTTAACGCTTTATCATCTAAGTTTCTATATCATCAGTTTATTAAAAATAAAGTATATTAGTCATATAATACATACCTGAGCAGGAGTAATAAACTGATATATCTCCCTCAAAACTGGATCTTGTGCCTTGTCATTATGACATAGCACATCCTGTACCAACTGTGCAGCGAGCTCTGGGTTCACCTGTTCCCCAGTCCTACCAGCCTATTCCAGAACCTCCTCAAGGAGCTCTTGTGGATCTTCAGGTTGAACCACATTAGCTATAGGTTTCGGAAACAATCCAGCACTAGCAACAATATCCATCCAACCATTATTTGGCGGCATCACATACAAAGGATCAATAATAAAGCCAAAAAGATCTCTAATCACCGGCTTGACGTATTCTTCCCGTCGGATAGTCTGTTGGAACATCGCATTGTATCCTCTGAGCGCAATAGTATCTACTCGTAAGTGCAGCTCAGGAATAATAAGATCAGCAATCCGAGAATGAATGATCACCATGCAAAATCTCAGGTATATCAAAAATCGAGATCTCACAGCTCCCAAAATCTGGGGTACCAGCTCACCAAAAAATAAAATCGCAAACATTGTATGGCTTATTATATGCCAGGGATAATACAGCCGATATAAGGGCATGACTCAACTCATCAAAGCCTCCCTTCTTTGGTCCAAAAACTGTGACGATGACATGCCACAAAAACCTCCACTGGCCGATAACAAGAGCCTTGAGGAATTGGCGTCCTTGTCTCTCACCCGTATAACCCATACGTCCTAAAGCACCCTCAATGAAGTCCATCGGGTACTCTGTGGGTCCATCCTCCTGGTCTACCTCACCAAGTCGTAAAATCTGACGTAAGTCAGATGTAGCGAAAACAACTGGTCGTTGGTTGACCGTTGTACAAATAACAGGAGGGTTGACGGTCTCGTCATACTGAATACCTTCCTAGAAATCGTTCAGTATCGTTTGAGAGATCGGTGGCAACTTGGTAATGGCATATCGTATACATGATCATGCCAAAAACGTAAGTACTTGAGCTACCTTCTCAGCTCCACGTGCACCATGATCTAGGTCAACAAGAATGTTGTAACCTTTATCAAACTGATGTGCCATATCAGTAACACAAATGACTAAAACAATTAATGCACGTTAACAAGATAAAATTTTAAACTATAATGTGTTAAGAATAATAATATTCATCAAACATCTTAGTTCTAAATTATATATATAACTTGTCAGAATATTATCTCAAGTCATATATAACCATATATTAACTTATAACTTTGTAGTCGTAAGTTAAATATATATATAACTTATAATTAAGTAATTATAAGTCGTATATGTATAAAATACATGTTATTACGTGTTAAAATAAAAAATCTCACGTCAAAACATATATTATATTAACTTTTGAAGTCTAAAATTGTACTTAGATAACTTATTACATCAAAAGTTAAAGTTACGAGTTTCTTAAAATTTTTCGAACTGTTGAACTCGCAGAAAATAAACTCAACTCGCAACTGAATTTGCAAGCAAGTCAACACGCTAACCAAGTTAATCTGCAGCTCGACTCGCAAGTCGATCCACAGATCCACTTGGTCCGCAAGTTAACAAGTCAACGAACTAGTTTTCATCTCGCAAGGTCAACGAGTCAACTAACACTTATTTCAACTCGTAAATCAGCTGCTGCGATCTGAGTTGAAACCTCAACTCGCAGCATAAACTTCGGCTGCGGATTGAAACCTAAATCGATTTTATTGCAAATTTCAACACAATCAATCTATGTATTCAAGTTTATTTAGGTTCGTTTAACATTAACCCTAATGATTATTGTTAAATAAATCCTTAAATCGACGTGTATCGTTCAAGTTTTAAACCGAAACCTAATATCCTTAATATTTCAATTTCGAGTTATTTATACAATGAAATCCTTTGTGTTATACCTCAAAATGATCGCAAAATGATCACGTATTGATATCGCGTAAAAACTCACGTTTTTACTACCGATATCTCTCTCTTTCTGGAGCAATACTTGGCAAATAAGCTCAAGTAATTTCAAATCAATGAAACTTTGCCAAGAAGGTCAAAACAGAGTTGCACGAGAAAAATCAAGCAAAACGGACTAAAAACGAAGATTCCACACACGTTTGAAGATTCAAGGCCTCAAAGACAAGAATTAGAGACAAAGCACCCATCACTGATATTTCTCTTATCCAAGATATTCGTTTTTAAAATACGAATCTAACAGAAGAAGAATCAACAAAAACGGATGAAGAATGAGGATTCTACGTGCGGCGGAAGATTCAAATGATTCGTACAAGACATCCAAAGATCAGAGATATATTTTTGGGATTTATTTTCATCAAAGTCTTCGTTTTTGAAAAACGAATCCAACGCAAAAAGAATTAACGCAAACGGACGTATAACGACGGAGATACGCACGAATCAAGTAACGAGGCGAAAGACGGCGAACCGGGGCGGGCAGGTGGCAGCCGCCGCCGGCCACCAGGCTGCCGCCGCTGGCCACCATGGTGGCAGAACCGGCTGGCCACCCCCCATCCCCTGTGCGCTTTTCCATCCTCGCCCGTACTTGCAGGGTACACGTGCTAGAACTTTTCCGCAACTTCAGGGTACACATGCTAGACCTTTACGCGCTTTAGGGTATATGTGCTAGCAACTTTTCCACCTTTTGCAAACATGTGCCCCAAGTTGCTAAGATGCACCCATTTTCTCCTATAAATAAGAGCCTCCATGATTCATTTCTAGACACACTCACACACACTCTTACACTCTCATATACACTCCTCACAAATCTCAATTCTCTTGTATTTTATAGTTTTTCTCATTCTAGAATTATTGTAATTAATCTACGGATTAATATAGGAGCTAGAACGAACGATAGGGATTCGGAGATAAACCTTTGTACGTGTGAAAGAGTTGTCAATCATAATAATACACTGCTACGCATTTATTTCCGGGTGATATCTAAACCTTTATCATACTTGTTTTATTTCGTATTTTAAATATGTATTATTACTTGGTATGTGATTTATTTGTTGCCATGAATTGCGAGTAGTTTATTATTGTGATTGTTAATGATGTAGATAATTATAAGTAGGGATGACATTATATAATTAGTGTACGACAATTGTAAAGTGATATGATGGCCCCTATTCGACTGTTTATTCGATATAGTACTGGAAATGCATTCGAGCAAAGTACAAATGTATGGAAGTTATAAATGACCAAAGGTAGTCATATCACTGAAATCAGCTCTGGTTTAACAGTTGGAATTCCAAAAGGATAATACAACTTCACAAGTAACTGGTATATCCTACGAAAGTCAATACACTGTAAAGTAATGTTCGTAAAATACATTCAGACAAAATAGGAATTAGTAACCCTTGTACTGTTAAGACCTTATGAACTTAAGTTTAATCTATGGAGTACCCTTTCTGGTTATCCACATGACTGCAACCTTGTAATTATGACCTGATCAACCTTAATTATGGTAAGTAGTTATCTGTGCCCATGACATGCAATAAGTAAGACACAATGAAACCACTCGTTGTATATATTAGGTTTACATTTCCGCACCGCTTTACTTTAATGAGATTCCCCAATATCATGCTAAGAATAGATGGAATCAAATCCGGTTCGCATATTTATTTCTTAGTTTTTATCAATTTAGGCCGATTTTCCAGATTCTGATATTATTGAGCGCTTTGGGCGTATAATTGTTGTACCTCACAAGTCACTTTAATTGGTTTACCATCGGTATCTCGACCCGGACTTTCTATAATAAAATAGGAAATATCTTTTTCTCTATGGATTCCAAACATTCATGATCTGGATGTGAATGAGTCAAATTATTAGTTTAGAGTGTCATTTTCACTATCAATTACTCTTGACTGCATGTTGGACGTAAGAAGACGTGGAACTACCATGTAAAGTACAAGGTCTAATTACTGAAAGGCATGGTCTGCATATGAAACACGTTTTTAATAAATTGCGAATAATCCAGGGATGTATAATTGTTTGAAAAGGAGAGATTTAAGTCATAAGTCGAAGAAACCAGAATCTAACTAATTATAAATAAGACTTAGGAATGAAAGTGAAAGTCCAAGTGACTTAGGATACTTAAACCTCTAGGTCTTATAAAATCGGCGGTCTAAACATACAAAGTTATTAATCTGAATGCTAATAGAACAGTAAACTATCTTAGGGGTTAAGAACGGTCGGACCTATGAGACGATACGCCACTGATTCATGCACCTCGGTATAAAACCAAAATAGGTTGCTTATCTCTTAACTAGATAGGTATTGGAAGTTGGCGTATTGCTCCGATCAGAATCATGATAACCTAGTTCCTAGTGACATGCCAATGGGAAATTTAGTTGGTAGGGTTCTAGAGTTTACACCTAATAGTTTACTTATTATATTAAGTTTTGTCCCTATTTAGTCTGTCATCCCGAAACATTAATTATCAAAATCTCAGCAATCACATATTTATCTTTATCTGTTTTCCTATATTTTATTTTCCGGCAATTTACTTTCCTGCACTTTAATTATTTGTCTTTAGTTTAAAAACCCCCAAACCTACCTACTTTGTTCCATCCTAAATACTTCCCTGCCGAAAGCACCAACTTTAATCACCCAAACATTTCGATTTATAGAACGATCTTAGGTTATACTTACCGCTTACTAACCAGAGTAGGTAGTACATATAATTTAATCCCTGCTATTTATAAATTTTAAAACACCTGTTGGCGCCCGATTAGTTACCATCAACGACACCGACGCTTCGGTTGCCATCAAGTTTTTGGCACCGCTGCCGGGGAATCGCAAACGTACGATTCAAAGCCACCTTAAGTAGTAGTATTTAGGAGATCCTTCCGATCGAAATCTTCTCAGAAATCCTTCGAAAGTTAATTTAAGTAATTAAGTAGTAATTAAGTATTAGTTAATTAGGATAATAGTAGTTTTAAAATGACAACTCGAAAACCCACTTCTTGCCTCGTTTCAGGGGATGAATTGAAGGCAATAGATGATGTGGAGTTCTTTAACTGCTTAGAAAAAGAGATAGGATCTGATTTCTTTTCACCTTCTTTCTCTAAAGCTAATGAAACTTTCGACACCCAAGAAGAATTTAGGCCTCCACTTTCTATTCCAAAACATTGCCTGGATTTTGATGACACGGATCAGTTACCTGACCTTGCATCATCTCCAGAAGATCGCTTTCCAACTTTTCATTTGCCCAATTTACCAAATTCTGTCCACTTCAATTATCTCCCCGAAGATAACTATGAAGCAAAACCTCCGAAATCATGTGACTTAATAACCCTCATTCCTTAAATGTCAGTGTATGCCCAAACTCTTTCCGATTCTTGTAATGACGACATCTCTCCATTCCTTTCACATGAACACATATACACCATTTATCGAGTGGTGGATAAGGTTCCATCAGTCGAGTCAGAACAACCTTGTTTTGAAGAACACCACCTCGGTGCTTCTTTCCATCCTTCCCATAAGGTAGATGTCTACAAAGCATTCATTAGGCAACTAAAATATGTCGACCTCCAATTTTCATACGAACAACGAGAGACGGTTGCCAATTTAGAAAAACAAGTAGAATTTCTTCTTAGACTGTCCAGTAATGAATGCGAGATAACTTTCACTAATTTCCGAGACCAAGAACTAAAGTTGAAAGCAGATTTAGATTTACTTTTTGAATCATTTGCCGACATGGATTTCCTTCCATTACCTATGATATTAAATAATCACAATGTCGCTGCAATGATCGACAAACTTGAGTTCTGGATAGATTCCCATCATCATTCCTGGTAAAATTCCATTCTTTATTGAACCCGCCTCTTACTTGATCTCAAAATTGCGAGATGTTTTTCCTGATTCCACCAAGGAAATAATCGACATAGCCCTCTTCCCTAAAAGAAAAGACCTTCACATTAAGCTTGTTCGAATCTTTTCCTTTACCAAATACCCCTTCACTTCCACACAAAAAGTCCATAATCAGTAAACTCCTTAGGATAGTTGAATTTACAACCAGAGAACCTAATTCACGGGAAGAGAAAGCATTTCTGGATGTCATGAATGAACTCACTCACAATCTGAATTATAAAGACCAAGGACCACGCGACGGCTTGTCAAACCCTAAAAAGATAAGGAAGGTATACAATTAGTTTACCAGCGATCTTGTCAATTTAGGATACGAGGAACGAAAAGTCCTAGAGAAAATAGAGAATAGTCATTATTATTTAATTTACAATGTCATTTGGGAGCTTTCAAAAAGTTATATACCGAAAAACGTTTACTTAAGGGAGCAAATCTCAACCCTTTCCCTATATAGGGATCGGAATGAATCATAAAACAATTCTCTTTGAAAAGATCGAGGCTCGCGATTTTAAAAAGAGCATATTTTAGTATACATATATTAATAAATAAATTCTTGAAAGCGACCTTTAAGAAAACCTTTTTAATTATTGTCTAAAAAACACGCGCATGTCGAAAGGAATACACAATTTCAAGCTTTCAGCCGAAACAGATACATTCCATAGATCCGCGTCAGACATAAATTTTAAAACACCCAAAAATACACTAAGTAATACCTTGGATTGATTATAATTGTCCTACAAAAATTTGCATGTTTCTTAAATTATATATAATGTAACAAGGAACCAACAAGTAACTAGTTACAATAAGTAAACTTAAGATTCGTACTAACGATTAATAGGACATTAGGAATTAATCTAGAAGCATTAGGCTTAATCCTAGAGTACACTAGGGACCATGTGTAAGGAATATGGTACTTAAGGATATGAAACATATTCCTAGGGACCACTAAACCTTCCATACATCTCCATAATTCAAAAGCTAGAAGAAAACTTCTTCCTCCCCTCTCCTCCCCACAAAAACCTGCCACCATCACACTCCCATGAAACCACCATCAAAACTCCACCAAAACTTGTGATCTTGCATCTTTTGAACTCCTCTTTGCATACTCTTCACGGTTGTACGATTATTTTCAAGTTTTATCCATAAAAACTAAGGTATGTTCATTAAAACCCACCTTAAACTTTAAAGTGCTTGTTTAGATGCTTAGAGCAATTACATACTACTACCATGCTAGTATCTAGATATTTAAGTTTAATTGTGAAGCTTTGAATGATTATTACACGATGATTGTATCATGTGGTTAGCTTATTGTTGTAAATTGCAAATTTGACTCTTAAAGTCAACAAAAAGTTAACTAGCTAGCATGAATAGAATAATGGATTAATATTACTTGACCATTCTTGCTTACTAGGATGCTTGTACTTGCTTGACTAGTCAAAATAGGCAATATAACTAGAGAATCATTATCTTGAAAATAGAAGTCTTGAATTAAACCAAACACATGGGCATGATAACTTTTTGTGCATAACCTAGCTTGTTTACCAATTAGGAAATGCTTAAATAGTTTAAATTATGTATACATGAGTAGGTTATAATTTTGGCATGCGGATAATTGAGAATATCATTTAATGGAAACTTTGACCTAAAAAGTCAACTTGAAGTATTGAATTTCAAAACAAATTAATTTTATTCAAAAACCTTACTTCAACTTGAACTTCTAAAAAGTCAAACCCGACTGATAACGATATGATCGAGAATTGTGACATATTGACATTTCAAAATCGGGTAATGCCAAACTTGTAAATGACAATATTTCACAATAAAACGATCACCATTTCTTGACTTTACATTTTCATGTATTGATTACCGACCACACTACATGTCACCCTAGTATGATTAATGATTTTATTTGTTGCTTGGGAACATTAGATATTTGATGTAATCTTTGGACTGTCACAAATTTAAAGCCCTCATTTCGAATTTTCTTTAAAAAATTTCGAAAATGCTTAAATTTTCTCTTTCTTAAGAATCCATTACTTTAAATCTCTCATGTTCTCAGGTACCATGAAGAAATCAAAGCTAAACCCAGCACAACCACTTTCATGATCTCTTGCCTACCTTAGCGCCACACCCGAATACGATCGGATGGCACGTATACGGAGGGATAAGTCATTTTGCCGCTTTAGATACATAGATTAGGATAAGCTAGAGACATTGGGCTTTAGACAAAGATTGGAGAGCCTACTCAGTTATTCAGTAGATGTGTTGGTGCATCTTAGTGTGTCTGTCAGTGGTCTAAGTCTGTAATGCGTTTGATATGTAATTACGTTAGTTATAACGTATGTATTAATTACATTTTGTGTTTTGGCGACACAAGGGTTTTGTGTCGTAATAGTCAACTTGGCGACACATTTTGTGTCGCATGAGTCGGCTTGGCGACACAGCTTGTGTCGCATAGATCAGATTAGGTTTTGAGTATAAATAGTCGAGTTCGGCTCAGTTGTGAGGGTTGACGAATTTAGGTATTGTGAGAGCACATTGTACTCAGGCTATTCAAGATAATCTGATTGGTATTCAATTGAGTATTAATATACTTTGTGTTTGTGTTGTTTAATTCGTTAAACGTTTATATATTCAATCTTTGGATTTCGCACTTTGATTGGATATTTGGGTTCAGTTAGGTCCGACTACAGGGGTCCTACAAGTGGTATCAGAGCCAAAATCTAAGGATTTGGCGTTATTGAATCCATTTTAATACGTTTCTCAGGAAAAACAACTTGTTTTTGATTAAAATCTTCAACAAGAGGTGCTTTAAATTTGGTATTTGGATCTTCTGGAAGGTTTTGGGTTTATTATTCGTCCTCCATTCGTAAATTTTCGTTAGGTTACCGAAAATTTTCGATTTTAGGGTTTTTGGCCGTTGCTCAGCCGTTTCTGCGACACAAGCTTGCGACATAACCATTGTGTCGCGACTAGGGTTACTGCGACATACGCCTTTAAATAGGCGACATAAGCTTGCGACTCAAGCTTATCCTGGTTAGTGACATAAGACACGGTTTTCTTCCGTCGCAATCACTGTGCGACACAACCTTTGTGTCGCTAGACACTCTGGAACTTACCTTCTTCTGCGACATAATTTTTTTGTCGCTTAATCTTTCTGCGACACATACTTGTGTCGCATAACAGTTTGTTCTTTGTGTTTCTGATTGTTTTGAAGGTACTTTAAAATAGCATCATCTTCAGCACATTCTATTCAATCAGTTGGAGCAATGTTGAAACAGAATAATGAGGTTGGTTCAGGAAACAAGCCTCCTATGTATATGCCTGGAATGAGTTATTCTGATTGGCGTCAACGCTTTGAGTCATATGTTAGACTCAATGATCCGGAAATGATGATATATTTATAGGAAAGATATGAACGTCCTCAAAGTACAGGGGTCCTACAAGTGTATTAAAGAAATGAACGGTTGCAACATTTGTAAAAAGACGTTTAGTTGTGTCTGTAAACAACTAGGGAAATGATAGTACATTAGGGTGCATGCACAAAATGAAAATTTTAAGGTTTATCCTTGATATATCAGTAGATTTATCTAGCATACTTACCACAGCATTCATAAATATTAACTTCGTCATATGATGTATTAATAGGCATGATACACCGGTCTTTGAGCAATTAAAAAGTAATTCAAATACATGTCTATTATCATGTGGTCAACATCCTGTTCATGTGGTCAACATCCTGTGATGTATGACTAAGTGTTTTAATTCCATAATAAAGCTTGGCATACTTCCATTTTAGTTTGTAATATAAAATCATTTGGGGGTATATACTTCTTGTTTCCTCTGTTATGCGTATGTACAGACCTGGTCTCAAGTTGTATATACTTAAAAGTTAAGCAAACGCAAGTCAATGAACTTGAAAAAGTCTTAAATCATAAGATACCTAACAAGGTCGCCAAAACGGTTTGACCAAGTCTGATTTTGGTTACACCTGAATCAAGCTATATCACTTTGTTGTACGTTTGTACAGACCTGTCACCGCTGACTTGATTCTTAAAAATGATTTTCCTCTATTCTATCTATCTTGGAAGATATGTTCTTGTCTAAATTATAGGGGTATGTCTATGGTGGTCAAACAATACCAGTAATCATCTTGAAATAATATTTATAAAAGGTGTTCTAAATATGCTAAGTAAATTTAAAGAGGACAAATATACTGATAATCGAGATAACACTTACTATTTCCTAATAATTGCATGTTATCCTAATATGATCCCTTAGCAGACAAAATAACTGCGTCACCAAAACGAAAAATTAATTTAAGTTTCATTTTAGGTTCAGTAATTAAGTTATTTTTACCTTCAATTTTGTATATTTATTTTTACAAGTCCATTAGTTACTCTTTCATCGGGTTACGAAACTTGAAATTAAAAATTCAAGTTTTCTGGGCACTGCGACATAAGTATTGTCCTGCGACATAACTTATGTCGCCTCCTATGTCGCTTAAATATGTCTCAAGGTGGGGCTGAGGTATATATACTCCACCCCAGTCGCTTTCTCTGTTCACACTTTTAGCGACACAAAATCAAAATCCTGCGACATAAAAAACAATCATGCGACACAAAATCTGCGTGTGAATTCATCTTTTGATTTCAAACGTCTGGTGTTTTTCTTGGCAATCGATCCCTTGTTTCTTGTTCACCTACTTCTACTCGATCGATAGGTACTAATTTCACCATATTTTACCATTTATTTATGCTTTAATCATTGATTTTAGTTACGGGTTTTTAGGAGTCACGGGTTTGTGTTAATTTGACACGAAATATTCACTCTTAGATGATCATATCTGTGTTTTTGTGCTCCTTGTTTGATGGCGTACCCTAGTGTATGTCTTATTTTCGAAAACCCCAAATTCGGTTTAGGGTTTCTGGGTTGGGGCTTGCTGTTCGTCACTGTGACATAACCTGCGACATAAACTTTTATGTCGCAGAGTTTTTTTGAATTCAAATATATGTCGCTGACACTTGCGACATAATATTTATGTCGCGGACATTTGCGACACAATTATTATGTCGCTCAATAATAATGCGACATAACCTATGTCGCTTAACTTAGTTTGGCCTATTCCTCACTTTCGTCCAATTGTGTTATAGCAATGGCAGATGATTTCGTTGAGGACAATGGTGTTTCACTATTCTGTGTTCACTGCTTCTGCCCAAAGACTATCATGTCTTGCACTTCCGCGAATTCGAGGATCCCCTTTCAGTCGTGGAAGCTTATGTGCATTCAGGTGTCATGATAGCATTCTTGTTTGATCGATTATCCTGGATCTTTGCCTGTCCTTGTCTTGAATTTTGGCCTTTATGTATTAATAGTATCCGAGGATACTATCTAGGTTTAGGGTTTAGAATGTGATATTTTGTAATCATAACAATGTATTTATCTTTGTTATTATCAATTAAACCCTTAATTTGTGCAAATTTGCTTTCTTTCCTAGTTAAATATGTAATTTTGCATTCTACTGTGCGACACAACTTTTATTTCGCATCATCTTTGCGACATAAATTGTTTATGTCGCATAAATTCGATTAAATTCGATTTAATTGCAAAAAGCGACACAACTCTTTCCGTCGCATTACTGCTTAGCGACACAATTCCTTATGTCGCTTACTTTTTGAAAATCAATTTATTCTCTGTAAGCGACACACGTCAATTATGTCGCAGTAGTCCTGCGACACAACTCTCTATGTCGCATATAATAGGATACGAAATTGATTTATTTGTTTCGATTTAATCTGCTTACGCTAACTGTTTTCGAGTTTTATTGTTACACTTTGTACAGCAATGGCAGATGGTGATATTCTTTGGGAACCACGTCACAATATTGTCGCATTTTTGGATGTCTCGAAGGAGACGGCTGCTCCGTACAGGCCAATGGTGGCATTTCTATGCCGGTCTCGTATCCATACTGCTATCACCGCAACCACCAACATTTACAAGGATCAGGTGGATCAATTTTGCGAAAATGCGGTGATCAACTCCGAGCTGCCATATACCAGGATTATCTACACTTTGGGTGATCGTCAACTCATTATTTCTGAACAGGCTATTCGGGAATTCTTCCAGTTTGGTGATACTCCGGAAATGCCCACTCTGTTTGGAAATGAGTTTATTGTTGGGGCTATGACACGCCTCGGTTATCCAGGCGTGCCAAATGATCAATACCGAAAGGCGAATCTGCCTAAGGTTTGGAGATATTTGATGCATGTGCTTATCGTTTGCCTTTCTCCTTGTAAGGTTGGTTTTGACGGTATCAGTCATTCTACGGCCTCTGCCATGCTAGCGTTGGTCTACAATAAGCCCTTCAACTTTTCTGGGTATATCTTCAGGGCGATGGTTGACAACGTTAACGTCGGGGACAAGCATTAGAATTTATATCCACACTTCATTCAGCTTTTTCTTGATAATCAGCTTCCTGGCCTTCCGCAAAATGCTCGAGAGCGCTTGCGTCTAACTCCCATGAACGTCCGAATCTGGACGGTTTGTGCGGCAGGTGCGAACGCGAACAACAATTTTCCGTTGTTTGGGCACATAGTTAATGAAGCTTATGTTGCGCCGCCCAATGACGGTTTTATGGATGTTTTGGCTGCACCTGGGCAACAACCTCAGGAGGAGGAATTACACCTCCATGAGGCACAGATACAGGTTGATGACCTGTTACAGGAAATTGACAATTTTCAAGCTGGAGAACAGGCTCATCAGCCTAATCTTGAAGATCCAGTTGCTGAAGATTCGGATGGAGGTTCTACTCCTGAGACTTCTCCGAGGGTTATCCCCTCGGAAGATGCGTTGAGGAATATTCAACGGTTTGAACCACGTCGGTTCAAGCGAATTCAGCGTCATATTCGTCAAGGTACGACTTCAGTGCGTCCTGATCAGGGCAAACGGCCAAGAAGCGATGATCTCGCTGATGAAGATTGGGTTCCACCTCAGTCTATTCGTCGTACTTCTACGTCGTCTTCGAGGCCACTGGTTGACATTCTCCGTGTTGAGGTTCCAATTCAACCTTTGCCTTCGGTTATCCAGGAACTTTTGAAAAGGATGGATCAGATGCAGTAGACCATGGACAATCAAGCTCAATTGATTCAGTCTCAGGCATCGGTTTTGGAGGTTCAAGTTGCGCAGATTAAAGCGTTAGAAGAACAGGCAGCTTTAGTTCCTACTTTGAACTCTAGGGTTTTAGAATTAGAATCCCTAGTTGCTGTTTCGGGGGAGTCAGGCATGCGTGCCATAGAAACAACATCTAGGGCTTCAGCCGGAACACAGACTGACAATGTAAATGATAATGTAAACATTTCTGATGATAATGAATCTTTTCGTTTGGATTATTTCTCGGTCGATGATATTCCAGGTCAACCAAGACCGTTAGCTGTAGATTATTCAAATGCTAATCTATCTTTTATTCAGCGAATGGTTAATGAGGAAAGTCAGGCATCTGAACCTGAATTTGAGATTAATGATGATGTTGAGATTGAGGAAGACGAGATGCGTCCTGATGAATTCTATGATGATGCTCCGACAATCGAGACTGATTCTTCGAAAGATGAAGCAGAGCCAGCTGGAACTTCGCAAACTGTTCCAGAAACTACACCGGCTTCCGATGCTGCTTCTACATCAACTTCTGAACGACATGTGATAAGTTTTATTCCTGGTGAACCTATTCCTGTTACTTGCAAGACATATAAAGTTAGTGGGAATTACACAGGGATTATCAAAACCTGGAAAACCTACAAAGGTATTTTCATGATTAAGAGAAGCGATGGTATTCAGTATTTTAAAAGATCATTCAAGAAGCTGAGTACATTGCCGAAGGGAGAAATAAATCGTCTAGCTCAACTGGAATTGATAAATCCAACCAGAGATTCAAGAGCTGATTTTGTACAGACGGTTTTGCGTCGTGAAGTGAAGAGCAAAAGATATAACTTTATCAAACCGACGCTTGGAACGAGATTCATATTCAAGAAGAGACTTGATCCAGTAACAAGACAGCCGATTTGCAAAGTACATTATCCGCCAGCTGATTGTTTGACTGAGATTCCACTTGAGACAATTCCTTTTAACTTTCTTAGAAGATTTCATCATTGGGAACTTGATCCACATACGGGCGAAGCTGTGTTTATATTTGTTCCACAATCTGAGCATCCAGAGAGGACTTCGCTCTATGGTTTGAAGAAAGCTCAATTCAAAGTTTTTGATCCTATGAGCTTGATAAATATGTCACTGAAAGACTTGCAGAAATTGTTTGATAATCCAATTCGCTTTAACGTAAGAAATGTTGTGAATTCTATTCTTGCTAGACAATTCCAGAGAGTTGTGACTGTGTGTGTTACGCATGGGATTCATGTTGGAGGCAGGTTTCCTGAAGGCTGGGCTTAATTGAAGAAATTTTGAAGACCAAGCTGAAGACACGGGGGAGTTTGTTGGTGCATCTTAGTGTGTCTGTCTGTTGGTCTAAGTCTGTAATGCGTTTGATATGTAATTACATTAGTTATAACATCTGTATTAATTACATTTTGTGTTTTGGCGACACAAGGGTTTTGTGTCGCAATAGTCAACTTGGTGACACATCTTGTGTCGCATGAGTCGGCTTGGCGACACAACTTGTGTCACATAGATCCGATTAGGTTTTGTGTATAAATAGTCGAGTTCAGCTCAGTTGTGAGGGTTGACGAATTTAGGTATTGTGAGAGCATATTGTACTCAGGCTATTCAAGATAATCTGATTGGTATTCAATTGAGTATTAATATACTTTGTGTTTATGTTGTTTAATTCGTTAAACGTTTATATATTCAATCTTTGGATTCCGCACTTTGATTGGATATTTGGGTTCAGTTAGGTCCGACTACAGGGGTCCTACAAGATGGTCAGCAGTTTGAGTCTTTAAAAAGACTATTCAGCATTGACGTGCCAGTATACATGGAAATGATTACCGAGTTCATGACCACATATACATTTGAGCCAGGGAGTAGAGTTGGTAATGGTTCGATCACATTTCGATACATGGGCAGTTTGTTCACCTTGTCACTAGCTCAATTTGCCCATCACCTAGATCTCTACACTACGAAAGAGATATGATCCCCTCTATTCACTAGTGGAGCCACCACTTTTTCCCTCACGACAACGCCCGCAGAGGCTAGATCTTTACACCCGGTCCTGCAGATTCTACACAAGCTGTTGGCTTGTTCGATTGATGGGAAGCACACGACGAATGGTCGAGTTGCCGAGTTTGATGTTGCTTTGATGGCATCTATCCTCAGCAGGAGGAACATTCAGGTTGCCCACTTAGTTGCTCAGCGGATTCTTTAGGAAAAGAGTTATGATTCAAAAAGGTCATTCATGGGTCTTGTTGTTACAAGGTTGATTAGAAAAATGGGATTACTTAGAACAGCAGAAGTGGAGAAATTCAAGAGTCTACCAAATTGGAGTTCCCAAACGATAGATTATGAGTTTATGAGGATGATGGGGATGATCAAAATTTTGAGGGATGGCACAGTTTATATTAGAGCACGACCAGCGGATCCCGATAGTGTTGACACCCTGGTGCCAGATTTAGTTATACTAAGAGGGACGAAAAAGAGAAAACAGTCAAGAGAACCCCGAGATTCTGAGTCAGATGATTATGAGGATGAGGATGATCTTGTAGACCCAGTTGCACCACTACCAGTAGTACCACCGCCTGTCAGGGCAGGACCTTCTATCCCGACCCCCAGAGTACAGATGCCCCGATACATCTATCACTACGGAACACCTCCAAGGGCAGACTATTGGTATTGGCTCATGCAGATGCAGGTTAGATGTTACAGGGCTATGAGACAGTAGATTGTAGGGATACCGGTAGACCCACTTCCAAATATACCATGCGGGTTAGGCCGAGCACCACAACACATATATCCCCCTACAGTTCCTGCTCAGAAACCTCACCCATATCCAGGCCGTGGTCATGGCTTACCTCCTCGGACAGTACCACCTAGACCACAACCACCTCCAGCACGGGTTCCTAGTACAAGAGAGTCTATCCCCTCAGTAGTTGGTTCAGTAAGGGGACAACCTTTGAGAGATAATGGCAGATCCAGAGTTTCTAGGCGAGTTGCCACTGCCCAGAGTCACAGGAGTCTCAGACAACCCGATCCCACTATCGTATTACAAGCCCCAGTGTCCTCCCACGGACAGACATACTTATTCAGGGGATACACTCAGCAGGGATCACCTGTTATGCTACTTGACAGTTTTGGTATGCCTGCAGTGCAATTCGTTGACCAGTTGATACACGATGGAGTTTTTACAGACGCGGGAGCAACATCAGATGCATCAGATGAAGCTACCCAACATCAGCATAATATAGAAGATGACTCCTCATCAGATGAGACCTCCTATGCTCCTACCGGATCTTCATCAGTAGTATCACGAGCACCACCAGCCGAGCAATAGATTGCTCCACTTTCTGACTTCTTACTATTTTCTACCATACATTATTGTTATTTGTATTTAATGTACTGTGAATGCATAGACATCACCACTATCCAGTATTACTTTATCACTTTACTTTTCTTTTAGCAGCTATTATTTGATTATTGAGTGGCATGTTTGTTTGAATCCAAACACTATTTATCGAAGATCACAACGGAGAAAGCTGTCGACCACGTCATGAAAGATGCCGAAAGCCAAACACTGCAACCCAACAATCTACTACAAGTAGCCGAAAGTACACACAACGTATCACAAAGCGGTAACCCGTTCCAACTTTCTATCCGTTTAAAGCCATGATTATCTCATCCGATATTCCAAAAATAAGTGTGAGATCTCAAAACCACACTACACTTACGTAACAATCCAAAAATAAGTAGAATCTCTAAGTGTGGGATACTTCGACAAGAGGTGTTCAAAACATAGATTCGAACATTAGGGACAAGTGTGGGATATACGGTCTTCAACCGAAAGATTAACCTCTTGTCCGTAACATAAACAATATTTTCATTAAAAAGGCTAAAAATAGAAAATTTTCAAAAATTTTGGATTCAAAAGCAAATTTCTTTAAGAACCTCTATTTTTCTAAAATATAAATTACAGCAAGAAATAAGTTTTTAAAGAAACAAACCGGTTTTCTTAGAATAATATACGGACGAAAAAGGCAACACATGGCTAGGCACACATTGACCAAAACATTCGATTCATGAGGTTTGAGCCCTGATTAGCATTCATCTTTAAAATTCTTCACTTTTCATTTCATGTGTGTACCGATGTATGCATTTGAATTAGAACTTGCTCTTGTAATGAATTTCGAGATCACGTCAATGAGTGCCATTCGTGGCATAGGTACAGCCTATCTCGATACTTTCTAAGGAATCCCAACACCTACTTACCACCAAACATCCACTCACTACACACTCTTCACACCCAAACAAAAACTTCTCTTTACATCTTCCTCCCGAACCTAGGGAAGCCACGTCTTCAAATATCTTCAGAAATACTCTCAAATTTCCCAAATTTCCCACAAGAAAAGCCCATACAATCTCACAACCCAATACCATACGGAACCTTTCGGAAAAAATATCCATAGGGACGGCATAATAAAAAGAACGAAAAGAAAAATGAGAAAAAGAAAGAAAAGAAGAAACATACATGCCAACACTACCCAAAAAGTCCAGAAAAAGTAAAAATTCAAATCCGAAAAAGGGTTGCATTATTAAGTCTTTTCAAGTCTGAGAAATTCCAAAAGAGACTTTCTCGAAAAAAGAACCCATCATTGAGATTTCTGTTATCCAAGATTTTTTTTAAAATACGAATCCAATAGAAGAAGAATCAACAAAAACGGATGAAGAATGAAGATTCTACGTGCGCCGGAAGATTCAAACGATTCGTACAAGACATCCAAAGACCAAAGACATATTTTTTGGATTTCTTTTCATCAAAGTCTTTGTTTTTGAAAAAAGAATCCAACGCAAAAAGAATCAACGCAAAAGGACGCATAACGAAGGAGATACGCACAAATCAAGTAACGAGGTGAAAGACGGCGAACCGGGGCGGGCAAGTGGCAGCCTCCGCCGGCCACCATGGTGGCGGCGCCTGCTGGTCACCCCCCGTCCCCCGTGCACTTTTCCATCCTCGCCTGTACTCATAGGGTACACGTGCTAGACCTCTTCCGCAACTTCAGGGTACACGTGCTAGACCTTTACGCGCTTTAGGGTACATATGCTAGCAACTTTTTCACCTTTTGCTAACATGTGCCCCAAGTTGCTAAGATTGTGACACCCCCAAATTCTGTGTTTAGCGGAAGCAAGATTTGGGGTGCTACTAATCAAATATCAACAGCACAAAGATAAAGCAAATGACATCTATATGCAACGTTTGAAAAATAGTTACATTTCATAGATACAAAGTTTGAAAACATAGTGTTTTTTGTTACAAAATGTAGTTCCCTAGAGTCCACGCATGTAGCGGGAGATTCTGTTACATAATCAAAATATACAAAAGATAATGCTAAGAATCTCCGTTAAATGCAGTGTAGAAAATCGTGCGACTCTAGCTAGTGTCCAGAGGTAATCCTACTCCGTCTGTGTACCTAAGATACAAAGCTAAAAGTGTCAACCAAAAAGGTTGGTGAATCTCACAGTTTTAGTAATAAGTAATCGTTATGAACCACAAGTATGTACTGGTGTTGCTATCAAGCAAAGTAAGTAAATAAGTAAGTTAGCACAGTTGCCATGAACTCATAAGTTGAAGCTTAACAGTGTGTAAGTATGAATCAATTAAGAATCATATAATGTACCCCTCGTGAATACTATCCACAACACTCATATGTAACAAATACTAATATGTCTATTTCTACAGTGAAATCCATGGTAGTGCTACTACCCCAGGCAGGGATTGTCAGTCCCAAATGGATCCATTTACTAGTAATCACGCTTAAGTCCATAACTAACAACTTACGATAGGAGGCTTTCAGTGGATAATAGTAACTCATGTAATGTGTGTAATAAGTAGTGTAATTCAGTTCAGTACGTTGTGTTCACATGTAAAACAGTTGCTAAGTATCTCACCCCAAGGTAGAAAAACAGTAAAAGTGGGGCTGTAAGACTCACCTGAGTCTAGCAAGTATGTTTGGAAAATCAAACAAGTAGAGCGGATGTAAGTCCGTAAGGGTGTCGGGTGTAATCCCGTATGTTGGTTCTCTGAACCCTGCAACCTTCTGGCGTCCGAAACGCACAAGGTTGTAAGTAAACAAGTAAATAAGTTGGTGTCTTAAAATATCACCCATGCTAGTTGTCCACTCAACTAGGAGATGTCCAAGTGTTTATTTAGTAATCCGTTTGTAGTTTGAAAACAAGTATGGCTCGTTGGTGAAGGTTTGTAATAATAATCCAAAAGTGTTATTATTATATGTATCGTTGTATCAGTGATATCTCATTCTGAACGATTCTTGGCACTTTTACTCAAAAACATTACAAATCAATAGTATTATGCCAAGATGGTCAAAACAAGGTCGCACGATAAAAATCAAGCAAAACGGATGTAAAACGAAGATTCCACGCACGTTTGAAGATTCAAGACATCAAAATGAGAATTCAAGAAAAAAGAGCCCATCACCAAAATCTATTTGACCCAAGAAGTTCGTTTTCAAATTATGAATCCAACGGAAGAAAAATCAACTAAAACGGACGAAGAATGAAGATTCTACGCACTCCGGAAGATCCAAACGATTCGTACGACACATCTAAAGTTCAAAGACATATTTTTGGGATTTCTTTTCACAAAAAGCTTCGTTTTTGAATTACAAATCCAACGCAAAAAGAATCAACGCAAACGGACGCATAACGAAGAAAACACGCACGAATCGAGAAACGAAGCAGCGGGCTGGTGCAGGTAGCAGCCAGCCGCCGCCGGCCACCACGTGGCCGTCGCCGGCTGCCACCTGGCCGCCGCCGGCTGCCACCACCCCACACGGATTGCACTTTTCACCTTTTCGTACCTGGTGCCACCTCCTTTTTCACCTTTTCGTACCTGGTGCCACTATCTTTTCCACCTTTTGCTAATGTGTGCTTCCATTTGCTAAAATGCACCAAAACTCCTCTATAAATAGGAGGCATGAGGCTCATTTGAAAAACACACCAAGGGCACTAGGATACTTACATACCTAGGCACTTTCATACTTTCTTCTAGCTTTTCTTTCTTTATTTATTTAAATTTAGTATTAGGCTAGTTAAAATAGAAGCAAGGAACGTGCTTGTAATCCTTGGTGAGGAACGCATTTGTAATCGTTGGTGTACGCTTGGAGCAACTCTTATTAATTCAAGTCTACTCCTTCTCGCATATTAATCTCGGTTATTTCTATCCTTATCTATCTTGATTAAATATGTATACTTTAATTATGCTAGAGATAGTTTATGCCATGATTAGCGAGTAGATTACTATTGTATTTGTTGTGATGTAGTTAGCATATATAATTGTGGGATGACTTTAAATACGTCGTGAAATAATATGACGGCCCCTATTCGACTGTTTACTCGGTATAGTGCTGTAAATGCTTTTAAGCAAAGAATATATGTATGGAAGCCAGTAACGACCGAAGGTAGTTGTATTATGGATCGACATTATAAAACGGAAACTTTATGAACGGACTTATCTTATGATTTTAACCTAAAACTTACATTCGCCTTTCGATTAACAACCATGATTGTAACCTTGTAAAGAGGAGTCGCGAACCTTACTACTTGGTCAATAGTTATCTGTGTAAAACTATGGTTTCGATTGTAACATTATGCGAGCATCATAAAATGCAATGTGATTACGTTGAATTGCCATGAGTACTATACACTTGAAATCACAATGTACTTATCATGTAAATATCGTGAAGAAATTGAATCGACAATGCAAACATCGGTAAACGATTAAATACATTGTGGACTACCATAGCATATTCTGACATGGTCTGGGTTTAACTTTATGCAAAAAGCCGTCAGCATTTTAATTATTGCTTTAATTAGATTAGTTAGTTTGGATTAGATTAGGTAGGCTATAGGCTAAATAACCATTTATGAATACCTAGGGATTTGTTAATTGTATTGAGAAAGGAAAGTTTAAAATCCTACTTAAATCGATACTCTTCCTTAACCTATGAAATATAAAGTAAGGTACGCAAGAAACCTCAACACTTTCCTTTGCTTACCATGCTTAAGATTCACTAATGAGAATTGATCAACTAAGTCCGAACATATTTGCTAAGTTAGTTGTTTGCTAAACTTATAGTCTTTATGGTATTAAGAACGGTTAGACTTGTTGTAGACTTGCTACTCTATTCCTTCGCCCACGAGTAAATGTGCTCAATAACAAGGGTCACTGACTCCCTCACAGGAGAGTGTGGAGAGTTGAGCATTGTCTGTCTGATCAGAATCATGACACCGTGATTCCTCGTGACATATTAGTTGATAACCGACTAATAGGGAATCTATCGGTTATACCATAAGCTACTAAGTCTAGTGAACATTCCAAATTTAGTAAACGTTATCCCTACAAGTCATCGTCCCACATTATAAGCTAACGAACTCACAACAAATACTCCTTTTATTATCTGATTTACCATTATCTTTTATTCGCTTTAATTAGTTAACTGAACCAAAAACCCCCAATGCACTCTTTCAACCTTTATTAGAAAAGAAAGATTGATTGGATCACCTCTGTTTCAATTAAGTTTCTCTTTAAGAACGACTCTAGGTCATACTTACCATCTACTAGCCTTTGGGTTCAGTATCCGTAAGTCACACTTAGACCCCAGCAAATACAAATTTAAAACAAACCGATTGCGGTCCGAGCACCGTCTTCATACGGACGCTTGGGCAGCACATCAAGTTTTTGGCGCCGCTGCCGAGGAGACTAACTGTCCGATACAGAGGCCCAACCAATCCACTTCTAGTAAACCCTTAGGATAAAACTTTCTAAAAAAAATAAAAAATTTCTCTATTATTAGTTTCACTCTATTTTCTGTTTCTCTTTAGTGTATGACCTGTTCCCCTAGAACTACACCACTGTTTAATTTCCCTGATCCAGAACTTATAATACCTACTATTCGATGAGAAAAGAAGCAATCCGCGCTTGAACAAGCAATGGCTGAACGCATCACTCTCGCTGACAACAGTAAACCCTCTATCAAAGGAAGAGGAGGACCAATTCTCTACCATGAAATCCCTGGTCAATCTTTCGAGCTTAAACACCACATCATCCAACTAATCCAAAACTACTGTCAATTTCATGGATTGCCAAGTGATGATCCCAACTCTCACCTCGACAAGTTCATATCTCTTTCAAATTCCTACAAACAAAACGGAATTAGCCAAGACACGATTCGCTTGTATCTTTTCCTTTATTCGCTCACTCATCATGCGCAAACATGGTTTGAAGGTTTAGAGACCGGCTCTATCCCTTCATGGACGGTACTGGCGACAAAGTTTCTAACCAAATACTTTCCGCCTTCTAAACAAACCAAACTTCGAAATGACATCATGAATTTCCGACAAGCTTTTGATGAGTCATTATACACCGCATGGGAACGATTCAAAGGAGCCTTGAAGAAGTGCCCCAATCACCGTCTCGACAAATCCGCACAATTGTGTACCTTCTACAATGGTTTAGACCCCAACCACCGAACCACCCTCGATGCTGCTGCACAAGGAAGCTTCATGGCAAAGACCGACGAAGAAGGATGGAACCTAATAGAGAATATGACTATGCATCACCATGATTGGAACTCTGGAGAACACTCAACATCTTCAGCACCTATCGCTGCATCGAATCCAGTTCCAGTCGAAGCACTTAAATTATTAACGGAGAAAATGGATTCACTTGATAAACAGTTTGGAGAACTCAAGAAACAACAGCATCAAGTACACCAAGTGCAAGTCTGTCAACATTGTACCAACCCGCAACCACCTGGTGAATACCAAGTGGAATACGAAGAAACAGATGGCACAGTCTACTATGCTCAGTTTCCCGCTCGACCACAGAATTTTCCACCCGGTTTCAACCAAAACAATAACCAACCTAGAGGACCTCCATTCCCACAAAGAACTAACCAACCATACCAACCCCGATACCCACCTAGATACCCACCTTACCCACAGCAATCACAACCTTCTTATAACCAACCCCTCGCACTTCCTGCACCCACTTCCGATACAAACCAAATCGCTGAACAACCTGCAAAGACAAATGCCCCAGCTTCAAGTTCAGATGACGCCTTCACCCAATTCATGCAAGGTCAACACCTACTCAACCAAAAGACGTCCGCTAGACAAGATCAAGCCGACCTCTTTCTGAGAAACTAATTGGCCGTGCTAAAGAATTTAGAAGCCCAAATTGGAAAATTGGCACAACGTCTTGATAACAGACCCAGAGGAAGTTTGGCTAGCAACATGGTTCACAACCCACATGTTGAGGAAGCAAAGCAACTCAGTACTACAAATGAGGCAGCCACTCCACCTCCTGCTGTTATACCATTGAAGGAAGAACCAAAAATCAAAACACCCGCTGTGGAAACCACTCCGACCATGAACAAAGAGGTTAGGATCCCTTATCCCGCTAGACTTAAAGCCCAACCTAAGAAATTATCATCCTTTAAACTAGACGGAAAATTTCTCGATACCATGTCTAGAGTTCCCGGTCGCAATAAATATATGAGGAAATTGCTATCCACTAAGGATAAACTGCCCGAAGTAAACAACATTCCCCTTAGTTCTGAAACATCAGCCCTACTTAAGAATAGTCTTCCAGAAAAACTAGGAGATACCGGTAGATTCACACTCCCTTGTTCTATTTACCAATCCGGAGATATCAGCACTTTAGCCGACCTAGGAGCTAGCATTAACCTTATGCCCTACTCCCTGTTTAAGAGGCTAGAACTTGAAAATTCGAAACCCACTAAGATGACTGTCCAGCTAGCTGACCAATCTGTTAGATACCCAAGAGGAATAGCTGAGAACGTCTTAGTTCAAGTTAACAAATTCTTCTTTCCGACGGATTTCGTGGTAATGGATATCCATGAGGACATAAACATCCCGATTATCCTTGGAAGACCATTTATGAACACAGCCAGAGCAGTGATTGATGTGTATAATCATACGATTGTTCTACGAGCACATGGTGAAAGCATCAATTACAAGATCGACCAACCGGACTATACACATGAGCAAGAAGAATGCCACACTATATCAACAGGCAGAATTTGTTCCAATGACGAATCAGACCCCAAAGAAGAACGATGCTTCACTCAACCAACAACCTTGATCTACGATACTAAAACAGACCGAGACGAGGACGAGGAGTATCAGGATGCTAAGGAAGAAAAAGAATCCGAGGAGGACGAATCAGAACCTGAGGAAGAAGAGGAAGAACCCGCTGAGGAAGATGAAAAAACGGAAGAAATGGAAGAAGAACCTGAGGAAGAGGAAGAAATGGAGGAAGATGAAGATCAAACTGATTCACCACAGATGGCTGAAGTCAAGAGAATACAAGACTGCAAAGACTACATTTCATCGGAAAAATCCTTTGATTACGGAGCCATCCACCAAGAGCTTCAATCTACTCATCTCAAAAGAATGGGAAACATTCTCGACTCTTATCTTGATCCATTGAAGCCATTCACCAGAACCCGACTCCGAGATATAGATACTTTCGAAGAAGAACTTCGAACATCACAGCACCCTGACCTGTATGCTAAACTCCTACAAAGAATTTCTGCATATAAGGCACGACAACCAGGAAGCTTTGCTGAAGAAAACCTTCAAAACACCATCACGGAAGTCAGAACCATCAAAGTCGACAGTACCCAACCTTTCAACAACGCACCCTCAGATGAAGAATTCCACCAATTCCCAGACTCACGAGATGAAGATTCCGACTACCAGAGTGTCAAATTTGATGGCGATTTTTTTGACGTCACTATCGATGAACGCTCTATTCCAAAAACTCCTCTTGCTCCACCAAATTCACCCGTCATCACAGTTGAGAGATTAGAGATTCCCCTCATCGACACTCACGAAGAGATGATTGACCTGATTGATGAAAACGACGATGTACGCATCATTGTGGAGGCTATCAAAGAGTCAACCAATGAATACAACACCGCTCAGAGACACCTGATAAGGCAGATTGAACAAGAATACGATTCATATCTCGCCAATTATGGAGAACCAGTACCCCAAACTTTGCTCAGACATATCCAAGAATTCTCTGGTTCCCTTCAAGAACAAGTCACCAGAGAAGCTCAACAGCCAGAAAGACCAGACTACCCAATGGGAGAAATCGAGTTCTACAACAACCAAAGGTAAATATACCAAAAAGTATATTGTGCCTTGGCCGCATCGGCTTTTCCCTACTCATCCAGTCAAAAGGCTACACTAGCATCAATGAGGACCCATCTTGAAAGAGCTAATGGGAATCCACAGAATTATACTGACATAAGAATGGTGGGAGATCTTAGAACCCTTCTAGATCTCATCGAAACTGGAGAACATCTTACAACTCCAGAAAACTTCAGGATCGTCATTCACTCCACCATTGGTCATCCGTTGAACTAATAGTTGATGAACTAAATTAGGCAGCATTTGAAGAAAACACTCGTGACATTCCAACACGATATTGGAACATGTCACCAGTCAACTTAGCATCCTACGTAATAGATCGACTGCGTGGAATGTATGAGGAAGAAGACATAGAAATTGACGCTTACCGCAACGGATATCGTGAAATATTCAGCAAGTTAATCTACGTCTTCACAGACTCAGATCCTTTAGCTGAAGACTTTCAAGAAGTGAAGACTCAATTCATGGCTTTAATCACCTCAATAGGTAGAAACCACCCCCAGCGTGAAATTGTTCGAACTCACACCTGCACTCGAATCGATCCTAATGGACCAGTCACAAGGGCATTTCAATACATCAGCTACGGGATGGCAATCCTCAACAGACTGGCCACTGATCACTTCAAGAGCTTCAGGATGGAATCCACCAGTCCGCCAACTCTCATTGCCGATATGATAGAGCAATTCCTGTGATACTTTCCTCCACGCTACAGCTTACCTAGGAACCACAGTGACCACTCCAGCACCACGGACACATCCAGCATCATATGAAGAAGAAAGTACTAAGTCGAGCTCTCGACTTTAAAAGAGCGCTTATCGGGAGGCAACCCGTGTTTTTACATTTATGCAATTCTACTTTCAAAGAAGTGATGAAATCTCCGACTATCTTTCACACTTGGATCATACAAAGCATACTCCAGCCTGCAAGGAAGCATCAAGACCGGAAGAAAAGTATATCCGACGTGTTCACACCTACGAGACCAATCACAAGAAGACTTGATCAAGACTGCACCAAGAAAGACGAAAGCCGGCGAAAGCACCAAAGGAACACTGCAACCACCGGGGAGTACTTCTATACCGTCTTTTCATTCATTTTAAATATACCATATCCAATATGCTTATCACTAAGTGTGGGATTCAAACCCAACACACACTAAAAGAATGCGCCTTAGATTTTTAAAACCCTAAGTGTGGGATTTTACCCCGTTCAGAGCTTAGTATAACATCGAGGATGATGTTTCTTTAAGTGTGGGATAGCAGTAGTTATACTACTGTAAAATGGATAATGGTATATGCTTGATTCTAAAATCGTTGCTCTTTATAAGACCATCTTTCTCCAAAAAGTAAATAAAATTTTCAAAAATGTGTTGAAAGTGAAAAAATTTAGACAAAGAATGATTTACTTTGGGAAAAAGGATAATTAAAATACAAATTCTTTTGAAAAATTAGTTTTGTAATCCCATAAAGAGCATCGCATGACTAGGCACACAACAACCCAACTTTTGATTCGTTAGGTATCTTAAGCCATAGAAAAAGCATTCACTTTTAATGCTTCACTTTTTCGATTCTTGAGTGTGCCGATGTATGTGTTTAGAATCAGAACTTGCTCCTGTTATGCATTTCGAATCCAGATTGGTCAGTGAAAAGGAGATTGAATCACATCATTCTTAAACCCAGCCGTACACCCATACTCCCAAAGAAAAATAGACATGTTACCCCTCACCTACTCAAAAGCATCCTTCAAGCTTCATAAAAAGTTTCAAAGATGATCAAAGAGAAATCGCAAGGGGTTGACGTCGAAAAAAAAATCCGAAGAAAAAGGAATTCAATAGGAGAAGAAGACTCCTTCCGCAAATGTCAAAAGACGTCAATCCCCCAAAAATCCCAACTTCGACAAAAAGAAAATCAAAAACCCAACAAAAACCTCCTCTCATACCACCAACCTTTCATTCCAAAAACCTTACATCCCCTCTCCTTGAATGATTGTGGCTAGATCGACTTCACACTCACCAAAGAGGTAAAGATTTGATTCTCGATCAAGCCTATGATGATAAACGATACATGACTGGCGTTCTGAGTGATTGATAATATTAGAATAGGAAACCCTAAACACTTTGAGTGATTTGAGTGACCACCTTGATAGGATCGCCTAGTCATGTATCTAAGATCAAGGATCACAAGCATGCTCCTAAAGATTACAATCCTTCCTTTTCCAAGAACAAGTATTTTACTTTCCCAAAACCCCTTAGTAAAAAGTTCCACCTTAAAATTATTTTATTTTAACCCTGTTGAAAATCGAGTTTGCTTGAGGACAAGCAAAGTTCTAAGTGTGGGATACTTGATATGGCGTAAAAAGTCACGTTTTTACTACCGATATCTCTCTCATTCTGGAACAATTCTTGGCACTTTAACTAAAAAACATTACAAATCAATAGTATTATGCCAAGATGGTCAAAACAAGGTCGCACGATAAAAATCAAGCAAAACGGATGTAAAACGAAGATTCCATGCACGTTTGAAGATTCAAGACATCAAAACGAGAATTCAAGACAAAAGATCCCATCACCAACATCTATTTGACCCAAGATGTTCGTTTTCAAATTACGAATCCAACAGAAGAAGAATCAACTAAAACGGACGAAGAATGAAGATTCTACGCACTCCGGAAGATCCAAATGATTCGTACGGCACATCTAAAGTTCAGAGACATATTTTTGGGATTTCTTTTCTCCAAAAGCTTCGTTTTTAAATTACGAATCCAACGCAAAAAGAATCAACGCAAACGGACGCATAACAAAGAAAATACGCACGAATCGAGAAACGAATTAACGGGCAGCTGGCTGGTGCAGGTAGCAGCCAGCCGCCGCCGGCCACCACCTGGCCGCCGCCGGCCACCACCTGGCCGCCGCCGGCCACCACCTGGCCGCCGCCGGCCACCATCTGGCCACCGCCGGCTGCCACCTGGCCACCGCCGGCTGCGACCACCCCACACGGATTGCGCTTTTTTGTCTTTCTCGAACCTGGTGCCACTACCTTTTTCACCTTTTCGTACCTGGTGCCACTGCCTTTTTCACCTTTTCGTACCTGGTGCCACTACCTTTTCCACCTTTTGCTAATGTATGCTTCCATTTGATAAAATGCACCAAAACTCTCTATAAATAGGAGGCATGAGGCTCATTTGAAAAACACACCAAGGGTGTAACACCCCCAAATTTACTGTGGCGCAGAAGCAAGCTTTGGGTGTTACTAATTAATAATCAAGCACCAAAGTAAAGCAAACGGCATCTATATGCAACGTCGTACAATAGTACAAAAGTATTACGTTGTTGAATCATAATAACAAGCTTCGAGTTCGAAGATGATTTCCTAGAGATTCTAATACATAACTGATATACAAAAAGTAATGCAAAAGAATCTCCACAAGTTTGTATGCATGCGACTCGAGCTATCAGTCCTGGGGTAATCCTACTCCGTTTGTGTACCTGAGATACAAAGCTAAAAAGGTCAACCAAAAAGGTTGGTGAATCTCACAGGTTTAGTAATAAAGTAATCATTTATGAACCACAAGTATGTACCAGCGTTGCTATCAAGCAAAGTAAGTAAATCAGTAAGTAAGCACAGTTGCCATGAGCTCATAAGTTGAAGCTTAACCGTGTAGTGTGAATATATCACGTACCCCCGTGAGTGCTATCCGCACACTCATATGTAACAAATACTAATATGCCTGTTTCTACGTGTAAATCAGTACGTGGTGGCGCTACCACCCCAGGCAGGGATTGTCAGTCCCAAATGGATCCATTTACTAGTAATCGCGCTTAAGTCCGTAACTAACAACTTATGATAGGAGGATTTCAGTGGATAAAAGTAACTCATGCAAAGTTCGTGTAAAAGTAGTAGTAAAATCAGTAAAGTACATTGCGTTCACATGTAAAACAGTTGCTAAGTATCTCACCCCAAAGTATAAAACCAGTAAAAGTGGGGCTGTAAGACTCACCTGAGTCAAGCAAGTAAGTATAGCGGATGTAAGTCCGTAAGTATGTGTCTGATGTAATTCCGTAGTGTGGTTCTCCGAACCCTGCAACCTTCTGGCGTCCGAAACGCACAAGGTCGTAAGCAAGTAAGTAAGTTGGTGTCATGAAGGATCACCCATGCTAGTTGTCCACTCAACTAGGAAATGTCCAAGCATTTGTTTATACGTTCATGATCATTTTGTAAAAAAAAAACGTATGGCCCGTTGGTGACGGAGGTGTAATAATAATTCAAGTATTATCATTATGTAATTCATTGTGCTTGTATATCTTGTAAGTGTAGTGTTTTATGTATTCAATACTTAGTATAAAAAGTATTTTAAAGTTTTTATTTCGTGCGACAATATATAACCCGACAATGACATTCACGGACACTGTTTATGCGTCAATAAGTTCACGAAGTTTTGTTCATACGACAATAGCAATTCACAGAGTACTATTTATGTGACAATTGCATTTCACGGAATTTCTTTTAAGTATAAGTGTTAGTTTTTACGTGAAAATGGGAAATCACGGACACTGTTCATGCGAGAATAGTAATACACAGACTTTGTTTATGCGTTAATGATATTCACGGATTTTGTTCCTACGACAATGGTGATTCACGGAGTACTGTTCATGCGTCAATAAGGATTGACGGAATACTTTCAAGTATGTTTAGCGCTTATTCGACAATGAGTATAGATTGTGATTCACGGATTTTTATGCGACAATTAGCTTATTGTCGGTTTTTAAATAATTTCAACCCAGTCTCTATATTTCATTTTCCAGATTTTTAACTCGTTAGACCTTTCGATTTGGAGCATTTCTACTCCGATTTATACCTAACCAAAAATCACACAAGTTCTTATATATGTCTAGTTCATTTCTGCACTTTATGGTATTTTTGTATGTTCATTTACTATTTAAAACAAAAATAGATTCAAGGTGTGGTCAGACTTGGTCCTAAACAGACATAGGTTCAAAGATTGAGGTATATCCGGAAATGAGGGCATTTTTGGAATTGGTCAAAGAATAACTTTTTGTAGAGCTCTCCTGTACGCAAATGTTGGTAGGTGATACATGTGTTGACTCAACTTAGAACTCAAGTTATAGTCGTTTTAGTGAGGTCAATTTTCTGGGACAGAAACTGTTATGATGTAGAGGTTTGGAAAAATGAGTTTTAAGCTTTGTTTTGGACATAATCTTGTTAAATGAGCATCTAGACATGTTAATAAGTAGTAAACAAGTAAGTATAAGAAAAGTTCAAGAGTTCTTACAAAGAAATGGTGAGGAGAAGGAGAAAAGAGGTCGAAAACTCGTTTTTCTTAAATTTTCCGATGTGGCGGCCGACGGTGGTTGTATGGTGGACTTATGGCGGCTCAAGGGAGGTGTTAGGGTGGCTGTGGGTGGTCTTGTATCTGATCCCCACGTTTTTAGAGAGGGAGAAGAGAGAGGCTTGAGAGAATGGTTGCTTGTGTGTGTGAAAAATGAAGTGGAAGTGGTTGGTGTTTTTGGTGTGTCAAACAAGGAAAAGGGTGATGGCATGGGGGTTGATTTGCTGCAGATTTTCAGTGGTCCCACCCTCATGTGGGTGTTTAAATCTTGCCCCCAAATTTGTGTTAATCCCCGTGTTCGTTTACCCGTTCGTTTAACGTTTTAATTTACCGTATGTCAGACCCCGCCTCGGCGGAAGGTTGCGAGGTGCGACTATCATGAGATCACAACACAAGAATTACAATGAACGACCTCTACATGAATCATTTTAAACATACTTCATAAAAGTTTAAATTGTCTTACAGACTTAGAACATTTGTGTTAAAAAGTTTACAAACAATTCCCATAAGTTACAAAATAGTTAGGAGTTTAAGAATTTAAGATTAAAAGCAATGTTCGTCCATGCAAATGTAGTTCCTAACTTCAAAAGGGGAATGCCATCTTCACAAATAGCAAGCATCTTAATTACCTGAGAATAACATGTAAAAATAGGTCAACATAAAGTTGGTGAGCTCATAGGTTTTAATAGTTGTAAAACATTACCGTGGATCACGAGATTTCAAGTTATATTGCCATTCAACAATATAGTAAAAATTGTATTACTATTGCCATAAGCTCATGAATTGAAACCTTAACATTTAGTGCCTCGCAAGTGTCCTATCCAAACACTAGTAGTTCTCAAATGACAATGCACCCGTTTGACTTATAGTCATGTTGGCGCTTCCAACCCGGATGGGGGCGTCAACCCAAATAGATATATTCATGACATTCACGTTTCAGTCCTTAACTAACAATTCATGATAAAGGCCTACATAATGGATAGTGTCAACTCATGCAATACGTAACAGTTTAGTTTGTGTCCACAAAGAAAAGAACATGTATTCTCACCCCAAAAACATGTCAAAGCATTTAAAAAGAAGTAGGGGCCATGAGACTCACCTTAGTGAGAGAGCGGAAAGTTGCAAGTACTTGTTTGGGTCTCGGTGGGGTTTATGCGTCCTAGATCACATAAAATGTTTAAGTTTAGTCATATAGTATATATATTAATTCTAATTTTTGTAAAGTTTCATCACCCATAGTTTTAGTTTAAGTGTCATATTTTATTCAACCATTGACGGTGCATTTACACCCTTTTAAGTAATTCTTAGTAAAAGTCCAACTTATTTCCAGAAACTTCCAGACCAGACTCTTAAATCGGCTTGTAGAGAAGAATGTGTGCATTTCTGGAAAAAGTTTAAAACATGAAAGTTGTAGATCCTTTCAATACGCAAATTTAAAAAAAAATGCATCTTCTAACTCTTCCTGGAACTCAAGTTATGACCATTTTAGTAACCTGTGTTTTTCTAGACAGATTGTGTGTTCTTGGGTATAAATTTATAGAAACGTATTTTAAACTTATATTTGAACATAATCTTGTTAGATGAGCTTTATAACATTAAAAATCAGTAACAAAATGGTAGTCTTTATTTAAGTTTTCATGGAGTTATGATCTTGTAGAGTGAGGTATATGAATTTGCCACAACATACGCAATAGTTTCGTATGGGTTGTTTGGAGGTCGAATACTCCATATTTTTGAGTGAGACCACTTGGGTCTGAAAGCTAATACATAAAAGTAATTTCAATAGTAAAATGGTGGTATTTTGTTAAGTATACACGGATTTATGGCCTCACAAAGTGAGATATAGAAATCTGGACAGATTGCATGTAGTGTGTATGGGTTAGGATTTTGAGTCATAGACTACTATCCTAACTCCTAGGTACCAAATCATTGTTTTAGTCCTTTTTCCCACATACCTTTGCCATCATTTTTCCATAGATTTTGATTACATTTACATGCATGAGATCTTTGAAAGATTTATAGATATGTATAGGTATATTTTACATCTTTTAAGACTTGACATAGGTTTGATCATGGATTATCACCTCTTTTTAACACATGAACATGTGCAAGTGAAAATCTACAAACATCAAGTTATTTTGTAGGCTTAGCCATACTTTTCAATATTTCATATTAAAAGAAAAAGAAGATGAAGATGAGTAAAAGAGATGCATGTAGGCCTTGCCATACATAAGTTTATAAACAAATGAAATACGAATTGCATGTATACATATATGATTGTAGGCATAGCCATACATAAGATCATAACAAAAAATGAAATATTAAGTGCATATATACATATGTAGATTTGTAGGCATAGCCTTACATAAAATCTTACATATGTATATAGTAAGATATAAGATGTATATACATAGATATAGATATATTTTTATAAGTCTTGTATTATTCATCCATGGGTGATGATTAGTGTGAAAAATGAGGCATAGAGTAGAGAAATTCGTGTATCATCTTACCAACACAAAGGGTGATGAAAGTAGGTTGTTTTGGGTAGATTAAAGGGTTGTTTGAGTGGTGAGTTGTGGTGGTTTAGGGTGGTTGTTTATGGCAGATTTTTGGAGAGAAAATGGAAGGAAAATGGTGTGAGGAAGAGAAAAATGGATGTGTGTGTGTGAAAAGTGAGAAAAGGGTGGATGTAAGCTCTTTAAATAGAAGAAGTGAGGGGGGGGGGGGGGGGGGAGGGGAAGGGGTGGCCGGCCATGGGGGGGAAGGGAATGGTTTTGGTTTGTGATTGGTGGAGAATGGAGGTGATTAGTTGGTGATTAATTGTTTTAATTAATTAAATTAGTTTTATTTAATTAATTTATAATTAAAAATCAGATTTTTATTTATAATTTAATTAAGTTTTTAAATAATTCAATTATAAGTATTTATTTAATTATTATGTTGTATTTCATGCAAAGGTGGTGGTTTGTTACTTTCATGCAAGTAAGTGTACTTATCACTATATTATTGTTTCACACATACTTATATATATATATATATATATTAGGGTTTACTAAATGAATTAATAAACATAAACGTAAGCACTTTGTCACATTATATGCATCCACGGATAAACGCTTGTTTAGTGTCAGGTTGTAAAGATAAGGCGCCTAAATTCAATGTTATTTAATTATAGTCGTTAATTCACTAAAATTATAGTTTAACTAAATTTTTTTTTTCTCTAAGCTTATTACCTGAGCGGAGTTGAATCATAAATTTTTACCGGTTGTCACACCGTATAACGTTTTATTTGATACATTTTCTTAACGATTTTAAATATGACATTTTTACTTGTAGTGTTTTATTAAGATACTTAATAATGTGATATAAGATATAGTTTGGCTTCATTTCATCCGTCGGATGCGTTTCGCGCATTTTCGTCGCGTACTGAGTGTTTTATACGATATTTAGTACGTGTAATATATTCTCACAATATATTAAGGTAAATAATGTTTGTTTGGATAACTCCACATTATTTTAATAGTTTATCACCAACGTCCATATTTCCATTGTCGGATATCCATCCGGTTCATAATTGTACGATTTAAACAAATCGTGTGAACATGTATGTAATTACATAGAAGATCATGTATATTTAGATTAACATACACTAAATACACGTAATTACAAGTAGTTTAGGCACTAATTAAAGTCCTAAATTAGCGGGTGTTACATTCTCCCCTTGTTAGGAGAATTTCATCCCGAAATTAGTTCGAAGTCGCAGTGTGAGTAGAGTCAGTGAACAGGTGTGGATGTTTCAGTCGCATTTGGTCTTCCCGTTCCCAAGTGAATTCAGGACCACGCCTCGAATTCCACTTGACTTTAACAATGGGAATACGACTCTGTTTTAAGCGTTTGACCTCACGGTCCATAATTCCCACGGGTTCCTCGACAAAGTGTAGTTTGTCGTCAATGTGTATCTCATCGAGAGGTATAATCAGTGTCTCATCAGACAGACATTTCTTTAAGTTAGAAATGTGGAAAGTAGGGTGCACGCTACTGAGTTCAGGAGGTAGCTGCAGTCTGTACGCCACTGGACCAATCCTTTCAAGGATTTCGAACGGTCCAATGTACCTGGGATTCAGTTTCCCACGTTTGCCAAAACGGATGACGCCTTTCCAAGGTGACACTTTTAGGAGTACTCGATCCCCAACCTAGAACTCGAGATGTTTGCGTCTCACACCAGCATAGCTTTTCTGACGATCACGCGCAGCTTTCAGTCGGTTTTGTATGCCGACGATCTTTTCAGTTGTTTCATGTATGATTTCCGGACCGGTGAGTTGTGTATCCCCCACCTCAGTCCAACAGATATGCGACCGACACTTATGACCGTACAGTGCCTCAAAGGGTGCAGCTTTGATGCTAGTGTGGTAGCTGTTGTTGTAGGAAAACTCACACAAAGGTAAGTGATTTTCCCAGTTTTTATCGAAATCAACTACGCAGTCTCATAGCATATCTTCCAGTGTTTGTATGGTTCGTTCACTCTGGCCGTCAGTTTGTGGATGATAAGCAGTACTCATGTCCAAACGAGTACCGAGTGATTTTTGTAGTGATTGCCAGAAGCGGGAAGTAAATCGAGCATCTCGGTCAGAGATAATCGAGATGGGCACGCCGTGTCTTGACACGATCTCTTTCAGGTAGATCCGTGTCAAACATTCCATCTTATCAGTTTCCTTGATGGCAAGGAAATGAGCAGATTTAGTGAGTCGGTCGATGATCACCCAAATGGTATCGCAACCGCTAGGTGTTTTCGGGAGTTTAGTAATGAAATCCATGGTGATTTGCTCCCATTTCCACTGTGGAATTTCCGGTTGTTGCAGCAAGCCGGAAGGTTTCTGGTGTCCAGCTTTAACTTTGGAGCAAGTAAGACACTTGCTAACATAAGTTGCAATGTCAGCTTTCATGTTGGGCCACCAATACATTTCCTTGATGCCATGATACATTTTGTCGGCACCGGGGTGTATAGAGTACTTAGATTTGTGTGTCTCGTTCATCACCAAGTCTCGTAATTTCCCGTAGTTGGGTAACCAGAGTCGGTCAAAGAAGTACTTGGCCCCGTTTAGTTTGGTTTCCAGTTGTTTGTCCATGCCTCGCAAGGCCTCGTGTTTCACATTTTCAGCTTTGAGTGCTTCGAGTTGAGCGGTAAGAATTTGGGTTACCAGGTCGTTGTGTATAGTCATACTAAGTGCTCGGACTCGAAGGGGTTTCACTCGTTCCTTACGACTTAATGCATCAGCAACAACGTTTGCTTTGTCCGGATGGTAGCGAATTTCACAGTCGTAATCAGTAAGTAGTTCGACCCAACGGCGTTGTCTCATATTGAGGTCTTTCTGGTCGAAGATGTGTTGGAGACTTTTGTGGTCAGTAAAGATTGTACACTTGGTACCGTATAAGTAGTGTCTCCAAATTTTGAAAGCGAATATAACTGCCCCCAACTCTAGGTAATACACGGACTTTGTTTTTGCGTTAATGATATTCACGGATTTTGTTCCTCCGACAATGGTGATTCACGGAGTACTGTTCATGCGTCAATAAGGATTGACGGAATACTTTCAAGAATGTTTAGCGCTTATACCACAATGAGTATAGATTGTGATTCACGGATTTTTATGCAACAATTAGCTTATTGTCGGTTTTTAAATAATTTCAACCCAGTCTCTATATTTCATTTTCCAGATTTTTAACTCGTTAGACCTTTCGATTTGGAGCATTTCTACTCCGATTTATACCTAACTGTTGATACATATTAGGTGTCTGTCAGTTGGTCTATCGAGTTGTAATAAGTGTCGTTAGTTACTTAATAGAAATATAGTTTTTATTATATGCGACACTCGTGTTTTAGGTTAGGCGTCACTTGCCTTAGTGACGCATAGCGTCACTTAGGTAAGTGACGCATGAAGGCGGTCACATGCGACACTTCTACAAGTGACGCATGTCGGCTGACTTTTTAGTATAAATAGAAACCTACGGGTTTTAGGCTAGGGTTGACAAAAACCTAGCACCATTTGTCGACTAAACCTTATTGTAATCGTTCCCAAACAGTTATACAAGCTAATATACACGTTTACATTGTTAAACTTCTTGTGTTCGGTTTGTGATTAGTTAGCCATACAAGCAATTGTTTGATTCCACCTTACAATTGCTGTCAATTGACATCTAGATCCACGACAAGGGGCACTCTCATCTGGTATCAGAGCAACTAGGTGAATACATTGACGTTTAGATTCGATTTTGGGTTGATTTCGGCTTTGTTCGATTAATTAATTGAGATTACATACGGTTTTGGAGTAGCTAAGGTGATTTACAGTCAAGATTCTTCATAATCTACAGGTTTCGTCCATTAGGGTTCAAGGAATTTTCGTTTGGTTTACGAAAATTCGACATTTTTAGGGTTTTGGGATTTTTCAGCCGTTTTGCGACACTCGATCCGTCACTTGGACGCGTCACTTATAGCGGCACTAGCTAATCCCAAAATTAGGGTTTTACCGTCACTTAGACGCGTCACTTGAAGCGTCAGTTGAGATTATACGACACTTAACTTAAGTGTCGTCTACCCTAATACATCGTCACTTAAGTGCGTCACTGTTGCACGTCACTTGATCCTTAAGCGTCACTTCTGTTACTGACGCCTGTTTGATTTATAGCGTCACTTTTACTAGTGACGCCTATTTGATTTAGCACGACACTCAAGTACGACACTTGAGTGCGTCACTTGCTTACCTGACCGACACTTACTTATAGTGTCATCCGTCACTTTGTACGTCACTCGATAGCGTCACTTTCCAAGTGCCGCTATTCACTGCGACACTTGAGTGCGTCACTTACCAAGTGACGCCTTTGGTACTAATTAGTTTGCAAGTTCTTGTTTTTTTGCGTACCATTTCAGGTAGATCTTCAATGGCTTCTATTGCTGATAAAGACGATATTAGAGGACTCAGAGATATGTTAAAACAGAATCATGATGTTGGCTCTAATAATAAACCTCCTCTGTTTACAGCCGATATGGATTATGTATATTGGCGTGCTCGATTTGAACAATACATTAACTTTCACTGTCCGGTGCTCTGGGTTCCACTCACCGAGAAATATGTAGCTCCTCTAGCTGAAGGAGTTTTTCCTACTATGAATATGCCTCCGAAAAAGGTGTACAGGTCCATGACTCCAGAGGAAAAGAAAGATTATGATATGGAGAAAAAGGCACATGCGGCTATTTGTATGTGTCTATCTAAAGATGTATTACGAATGTTCAAATCACATGAAACCACATATGAGCTGTGGAATGCAATAGAAACTAGATGTGGTGGAAATCAAAGGTACAAAGCAGCCAAGTTGGAACTCATTAAGAAACAGTATGATCTGTTTGATTCTTTGCCAAATGAGACGACTGCAGGAGTTTTTACTAGATACTCACAACTGGTGAGTGAGTTAACGGAGGGAGGTTACGATTTTCCTCCACTTGAAGTAAACAAGAAATTACTGGATGTTTTGCCTAGCTCTTGGGATGTTAAAGTACAGCTTCTCAAGGAAAGTCATGAATTAGCTACCATGAAATTGGATGAGCTAATTGGCGTTCTTCAAGCTCATGCAATGGAGATGAAGAAGAAAGAATGCAAGACAGGTGGTTTTGTTCAAGATCCGTCCCTGTATGGAGGACAAGTTAACACGGGTAAAACGTATGGGGGAATGGCTTTTGTTTCTTCTACAAGCTCTCCACTTCAGACTCCTTTGTACTCTACTGGTGTTTCTCATCCAGTATATGCTTCTGGACCCTCTCAGGGGTCAAAACAGCAGGTCCCCGTCTCTCCTGCAATTCAAGAGCAGGCTGCTATCTATACAGCCTTTCTAAGTTCTTACAAGGATTTGGTCTCACAACCAAATGCCACTTTGGAATTGGCCAAGGAAGACTATGCTCAACTTGATGATGATGATCTTGAGCAGATGGATCTTAACTGGAACATTGCTATGATATCCAGGCGTGTTCAGAAATTCTTGCAACGAACTGGTCGCAAGAGTTTGGAGGGAGATGGCAAAACCAGCTTCGGTTTTGATAAAAGCAAAGTGAAATGTTACAATTGTCAGAATTTGGGACACTTTGCAAGAGAATGTGAGAAGCCTAAGGTTCCTCCGTCTGGTTTCACTAAGCTTGATGCTCCTAGAACTCCGGAGAAGGATCAAATAAAGCAAGCAGCAGCAGATGCACTAGTGGTTTTTGAGCCAACCAATACGGATTGGAGTATATATGCTGAGAACTATCAGCAGTGTCTTATGGCTCACATCTCGAATGAGGTATGTAATGAAACTGAAGAACCCTTAAACTGTGTATCATGCATTAAGTTAACCGAATCCTTGAGGTGCTTTCAGGTAGACAATGTAGACTTAAGACGAAAGGTCGAAAAACTTAATGACTCAAACAAATACCTAAAAGCAAATGAACAATTGTATGATAAGAAAATAGAGGCTTATCAACAGGACACACTTAGGTATAAGTCAAAAGTTTTTAGTCAACAGGATGCTATTGATAGCTATCTTGCAGAAATTGACCGTCTGAACAAGGAATTCTCTAATCTTAAAGTAGAATATGACAACTATAAGAGTAAGATTTTAAGTTCCTCCTCGTCTACTGTTGCCTTTAATGATATACTTACTAAGCAAAGGACAGATCACAAAACGAAGACGGGACTAGGCTATAGTGTAGTCCCGCCTCCTACTGAATACTGTCCTATGCCGGTTAAGGAAGGCACCGAAGAGATTCCGGTTGATTATGCATTGTTATACGGTGTCAAATCTAAGGTTGATAAGGTTAACAAACAGGTGAAGGAGAAAACTAAACGGTCAGAGTACCCTTCACCTCAGTTTGTTAAATCAAAGTGTGAATCTCCTGTTAATGTTGAGGAGATAGTTGAGATTGAGGATATTACCGATGAGGAGTATCCTGAGTTTAAAAAGGTTGAGGTAAAATGTGAAAAGGTGTTAAAGGTTGAACCTCCAATTAAAGTTCAATCTAACAAAGAAAAGAATAAGGTTTTAAGTACAAAATCTAAAACTTTACAGTCACCTGTAAAGATTTTGCAAAACAAATCTAAATCTGCAAATGATGTTTGTAATAAACCTTCTACGTCAACCACTCAACCGAAACAAGAACATTCTAAGACATGCACGAAATGTGCATGTTCTAGAAATGTTTCTTCAACTCCGGCGGTAAAACCTCAGTTTCAACCAGTTGTTGAAAATCGATCATGCTTTTACTGCAAGAGACGGGGACATCTAATTCGTGATTGTCCCAAACTGTCTCATCAGAATTACGGGAGGAAAATGCCTAGGATTTCTGTTTATCGCAATTCTCTTTCAAGACCTCCTCCTAGGCGTTACTCTGTCTCTCCCAAACCTGCTGCTAAAACAAGTAATGTTGGGCAAAAACCTTTGCCAAAACAAGGACCCAACATTACTCCAAAGCAAATTTCCAAACCATCTACTGTTTGGAAAATAAAGGAGTCTACTGCAGACTCCAATGTCATCAATAATAACACATCAGATGCAAAATCTGATCTGTTTAAAAATAAAGTCTTGTCTGATGTGATTATTGTTAATGACTGTGGTCGACCTAAGTCTGTAAAGGCTTGGGTCACCGTTTCTCACTAATCTCCTACTTTTGTGTTGCAGCAGTCAGATCGCGTTAAAGACAGCGAGTGGTTTGTCGATAGTGGCTATTCGCGACACATGACAGGCGATGTGTCCCTTTTGACGGATGTTAAACCACATTCTGGAGGACATGTTGCATTTGCTGGAGATACAGGAGGAACCATTAGTTATACTGTGAAGTGATAACGGGACTGAATTCAAGAACTCTACTCTTGAGTTATACTGTGCCACAAAAGGCATTGATCATCAGTTCAGTGCCCCTCGAACTCCTCAACAGAATGGAGTTGCTGAGCGTAAAAATAGGACTATTATCGAGACAGCTCGGACTATGCTGGCCGATTCTAAGCTTCCTATAATCTTTTGGGCAGAAGCAGTCAGTATTGCTTGCTATGTGTTGAACCGAGTGCTCACGGTTAAGAAGAAAAATAAGACATGTTATGAACTCTTTAATAACCGTAAGCCTACCTTGCAGTTTCTGGAACCTTTCGGGTGTCCATGTCTGATTATGGTCTCTAAAGACAAAGTCTCGAAGTTTGGAGCTAAAGCAGTTGAAGGAATTTTCCTTGGTTATTCCGTCAACTCTCCAAATAAACGAGTCTACATCAAGTCGACTCATCAAGTGGAAGAGCATTTTGAGGTGAAATGCTTATGATACACGGATCCTCCTCAAGGAACGGGTCCGGATTGGCTATTCAATTACAAGGATGTGTTCAACTCATTCGAAATACCAGAAGGAACTTCTGATGAGGACGAAATTGTCACTCTACTTCATGGTATTAGTTTGTGTCAGGACAATTCTACCTTGACACCGGCATCCCCACCTATAGCAACACCCACACCGTCACCTCCACCACCTACTACTACACCAATATCTACCACATCCACACCTTTGCCTACGGTTCCACCTTCGGATGTTCCTTCGACTTCAGGAACATCTAAAACAACAGAATATCCCGATGACCCCAACATGCCACCATTGGAGGAAGACGAGGATGATGACATGGTCCACTCTCATCTTTTCTCTAATGAAGATGATACGGAAACTCCAGTGCCACCAGAAAGTACTACCGTTCCTGCATCTAACACTGTTCCCATCACTGAAGGGGACATGAATAATTTGGAGTTAGTACTTGCACCCGATCGAATCCCAGTCACACGTGTACACAGGGATCACCCCATTGATAACATTATCGGTGATCCTGAAGCTGCTGTTCGAACAAGGCGTCAAGTGCAGCAAAATCCAAATCAGGAAATGTTGAATTTGATCGCCCGGATAAATTCCTGTCATTTATCCTAAATTGAACCGAAGAAAGTTGATAAAGCCTTGAAAGATCCATCTTGGGTCGAGGCTATGCAAGAAGAGTTGCAGCAGTTCAACAAGCTGCACGTGTGGGATATAGTTCCATTACCCAAAGGTGCTCATTTAACTGGCACTCGATGGGTGTTTCGTAATAAGATGGATGATAGGGGTATTGTCATTCGGAATAAAGCCCGACTGGTAGTTCAAGGATTTAGTCAAATTGAGGGCTTGGATTATGATGAAGTCTTTGCTCCTGTGGCAAGACTTGAGTCCATTCGGATCTTTCTCTCATTTGCGTCTTACAAAGAGTTTCGCGTTCACCAACTCGATGTCAAGAGTGCATTTTTATATGGGAAAGTGGACACTGATGTCTACGTGAAACAGCCTCCTGGCTTTGAAGACCCTGAGCATCCAGAATACGTCTGCAAGTTGAACAAGGCGTTATATGGTCTTCATCAAGCCCCACGATTATGGTACGAGAGGTTATCTAATCATTTAGTCAAGCATGGATTTGTTCGTGGAAATATTGATAGTACTTTGTTCATTCGAAAGGAACGGTCTGGCGATCGAGAGGATATGCTACTTGTGCAAGTGTATGTGGACGACATTATTTTTGGCTCTACCAATGAAGCAATGTGTAAGCATTTTGAGGAAATCATGAAAGCTGAGTTTGAGATGAGTGCGATGGGGGAGCTAAAATTCTTTTTAGGTGTGCAAGTTGAGCAGTCTTCAAAAGGTATTTATATTCATCAGTCAAAGTATGTCAAAGACATGTTGACTCGATACGATCTGCTCAATTGTAAAACCTATGGGACTCCCATCGAGCTTAATCACAATCTTCGACTTGCTGAGGATGAAGAAGATTGCAAAGAAAAGGACTATCGATCAATGATAGGTTCTTTGATGTACTTGACAGCTTCTCGACCGGATATTTTCTTTTCGGTATCCGTATGCTCTCGCTTTCAAGCCAAACCAAAGGTGTCTCATATGAGGGCAGTAAAGCGAATCTTTGGTTATCTCAAACATAGACCCAATCTTGGTCTATGGTATTCAAATGAGAAATCCTTCGCTCTATCTGCCTACTCGGATTCAGATCATGGCGGCTGCAGCATAGATAAGAATTCAACCACCGGTGGATGTCAATTCCTAGGAACTCGCCTAGTGTCATGGCAGTGCAAGAAACAGACTACAGTTTCTCTTTCAACTGCGGAAGCTGAGTACGTTGCTGCTGCAAGTTGCTGCTCTCAGGTTCTATGGATACAACATCAACTGCGTGATTACGGGTTACTTCTTTCTATGACTCCTATTCATATTGATAATACTGCTGCTATATCTATCACGCGTAATCCCGTACAGCACTCTAAAACTAAACACATTGAACTTAGGTTCCACTTTATACGGGATTGCTATGAAAAACACCTAATTGACCTTGTCCAGATAGACACCTTAAAGCAGAATGCCGACCTTTTCACTAAAGCCTTTACGCGTACTCGATTTGACGAACTAATCAACATAATTGGTTTAAGACTCTTTCTTGCTAAAAAGTAATTCGTGACTTGGATTGTTTTTATAGTAATGTTTAAAAAAAAAAAAAAATGCAACCTACGCAACTGCCACTCATTATACTTTCTAGTCTTAATGAAAAGCAAGGTTGCTACATTTTAAAATAGACGTTGAAGTTGTTTCTGTAACAACTTGGGATATGATAGTACATTGGGTGACATGCATCACAATGGAACTTTAAGGTTTATTTTGGATGTGTCAGTAGATTTATCTGACGTATTGAAAACAGTTTTTATAAACATTGTCTTCATCATATGATGTATTAGTAGGCATGGTATACAAAACTCTTTGAGAAGTCTTAAGAAGCTTAATCATTAATTGTCTATTTCAAGTGGTACACCAATTAGCTCATCAGATGTATGACAATAGTCTTAATTTCTTACTTATACTAGACATGCTTTCGTGAAAGATGTTTATTTGATATCATTTGGGGGTATATATTGATAGTTTCCTCTGTTATACGTAAGTATAGACCTGGCTTCTATTAATATATACTTTAAACTTAAGCAAACACAAGTCAAAGAACTTGCAAAGTCTTTCAAAGTAAGATACCTTACAAGGTCGCCAAAATGGTTTGACCAAGTCTGGTTTTGCTTAAACCTGAATCAAGCTATGTCGCTCTGTTGTACGTAAGTACAGACCTGTCACCGCTGGCTTGATTCATAAAATTGATTTTCTTATATTCTATCTGTAAATGGAAACATGGTCTATGTTTTAAGTTAAGATGTATATCTATGATGGGAACCACAGCGAAATGAACATACCAATAATAATAAAATATCTCCTAGATGTACGTATATCATGTTTAAGTGGACAAATATACTAATAATCATTTTGAAATAATTTTTATACAAAATGTTTTTAGTATGTCAAGTAAATTTAAAGAGGACAAATATACTGATGATCGAAATAACACTTATTGTTCCTAATAAAGGCATGTTATTCCAATATGATCCCTAACCAGACTTTATCAACTCCGTCCCCAAAAAGAATGTGTTAATTCTCTAGTTGTCAGTTTACATTTTTTTGTATAAGTTTTATTTTATCTAAGTTAATGTAATTTTAGTTATTATCCAAGTTACAGTTACATTTTCCAAATTTGAGTACCAAAATCATAACGCGAAAACATCGAAGAAATCGAAATTTTTCACTAAAAGTGAACTGTGCGTCACTTTCATAAGTGACGCTACCAGTGACGCATACGATATTGCGTCACTCACTTAAGTGACGCAGCAAGTGCCGGGATAAGTTTCGCTATAAGTGCCGGGTTGAGTGACGCATACTAGGGTCGGTGTATAAATACCCCTTCCCCACGACACTCAACCTCACCACATTTGAAATTACTATAGCGTCACTTGCACTGACACACCGACACTTATACTGTCTCTGTGTCACTTCCCTCTGTGCGTTCTCTTCGATCGATTCGTGCTTTCTGCGGCTTTCTCGTGCACTTCTGTGATTTCTCTCTTGTTCCTCTCATCCACACGAACCTTTTGGTACTTCTTTTAACCATTATACTTCGATATATATGCTGTTATTTGATTTAGGGTTACGGGTTTGGGTTTAAGTTTGAAATCGTTCGATTGAACCTTTGATTTGTTAATGTTTTCGTGTAATAAAGGGTGTGTAATATTCGTTTTTACCATGCGCACACCCTGGTAACTTCGATTTCGAAAACCCCTAAATTTGAATTCTGGGCATGAACAGTGACACGATGATCTTCATCTTTGCGTCACTTCGTGCGTCACTTCTCTTAAGTGACGCTATTTGGTAATTTTGAAACCCATACCGTCACTTAATAAATGACGCTTGATTTTGCGTCACTTCTTAAGTGACTCGTGTAGTGACGCATATATTTGCTTTAACTGTTAAGACCGTCACTCTTCCTAGTGACGCCTCTAAATGCGTCACTTCCCCAAGTGACTGTCTAAGTGACGCTTATTTCTATACGTCACTTATACCGTCACTTCTTAAGTGACTCCCTTAGGATACCGTCACTATGATAACTGTCGCATGTTCTTCACCCGTCACTTCGTAAGTGTCGTATAATTTAAATCACAAAATACATAAGTATAGACTTTGCAGTTTGCAAGTTCTTGTTTTTGCGTATAATTTCAGGTATATCTTCAATAGCTTCTATTGCTGACAAGGAAGATATTAGAGGTATTAGGGAGATGCTAAAGCAGGGAAATGATATCGGTTCAAATAATAAACCTCCACTGTTCACTGCAGACATGGACTATGCTTATTGGAGGGATAGATTTGAACAGTTTGTTGACTTTCATCGTCCAGAATTGTGGGGCCCATTAAAACAAAGATATGAGGCTCCAGTAGCTGAAGGAGATTATCGTCAGGTTCCTCCACCAAAATCTTTCATTGCGATGACACCTCAAGAAAAGAAGGATTATCAAATAGAAAGAAAAGCACACTCAGCTATCTGTATGTGCTTGACAAAGGATGTCATGAGACTTTTTAAAAATCATGACACAACCTATGATTTATGGAAGGCTATAGAAACGAGGTGTGGGGGAAATGCGAAATACAAGGAAGCTAAGCTGGAATTGATAAAGAAACAGTACGATCTATTTGACTCATTACCTAATGAGACAACCTCTGGACTGTTTACCCGGTACTCACAATTGGTGAGTGAGTTAACGGAGGGTAGATATAATCTCACAGCACTTGAGATAAATAAGAAACTGTTAGATGTTCTACCAAGTGCATGGGATGTAAAAGTCCAATTCTTGAAGGAAAGTGAAGGATTGGATGGTATGACTTTGGATAAGATGATAGGAGTTCTTCAAGCACACGCTATGGAGTTGAAGAAGAAAGAGTGCAAGACAACTGGTTTTGTACAAAATCCTTCACTTTATGGAGGCCAAGTTAACTCTGGTAAGAGTTATGGAGGAATGGCATTCATCTCGGATACCAATTCTCCATCTTATTCCGCTGGAGCATCACATGCTGCTTATGTTTCTGGCACACCCTCCATTACTCAAGGATCACAACAGCAGGTTTCATCTTCACCAGCTATTCAAGAGCAAGCGACGATCTATACAGCTTTCCTTAGTTCTTACAAAGATTTGGTTACTCAACCAAATACTACTTTGGAAATGACCAAAGAAGATTATGCTCAGCTAGATGACGATGACTTGGAGCAGATGGATTTAAACTGGAATATAGCTATGCTTTCCAGAAGGGTTCAGAAATTTATGCAGAGAACGGGACGGAAGAGTTTGGAAGGTAATGGGAAGACCGGATTTGGGTTCGACAAAAGCAAGGTTCGATGTTACAACTGTCAGAACCTTGGTCACTTTGCAAGGGAATGTGAGAAACCCAGGATGCCATCGTCGGGTCTTACTAAACCGGATCTACCCAAGGCAAATGAAAATGAAGAAGTTAAATCGTTGGCTGTAGATAATGCTTTGATTGTCTTTGAGCCAACTACTTTTGATTGGAGTGCTCAAGCTGCACAGTTTCAATGCCTGATGGCTCACATTACTCCGGAGGTACCAAATGAACCAACTGAGCCATTTAATTGTGTTTCGTGTATTAACTTGACTGAATCCCTTAAGGCCTATCAGAAAGACAATCAAAATCTGCGGGACAAGATAGTTAAACTTAATGAATCTAATAACTTTTTCCTAGATAATGAAAAACTTTATGAACAACACCTTGAAGCTCATAAATTAGATACCGAAACCTTTAAGGCAAAGGTCTATAGCCAGCAAGATGCAATTAAAAGTTATCTTACTGAAATTGAATTGTTGACTAAAGAATTATCTGATTTGAAAAATGAGTTTGAGAATCATAAAAGCAAAATCTTAGGTTCAACATCCGCCACTCAAGTCTTTAATGAGATTGTTAGCAAGCAGGGAGCAAGTGGCAAAAAGAAGGAAGGTCTTGGCTATAACCAAGTACCACCACCTTCTAATGCTGAATATTGTCCCCCGATTGCTAAACAAGGTCTTGAGGAGATTTCAGTTGACTATACCAAACTATATGGTATTAAGGCCAAAGAAGCTAAGCTAAACAAACTGACAACGGAGAAAATCAAGAGACAAGAGTATCCATTGCCTAAGTTTGTTAAAGCTGAAAGTAAGTCTCCAGTTTATACTGATGCAATTGTTGAAATAGAGGATATTACTGATCAGGAATATCCTGAGTTTAAGAAGGTTGAGGTTAGACCTAAAAAGGTTATTTTGAAAGTTGAACCTCTGACAAGGGTTCAAACTAAAAAGGAAAATAAAGTTTTGAATGTGAAATCTCAAACTAATCAGTCACCTACAAAAGTTTTACACCAAAAGGTGACGAAAGAAAAGGTTTTGTTTGATAAAACTTCTGCCTCAACTTCCAAACCAACACAAGCATTCTCTAAAACGTGTACAAAATGTTCATGTTCTACAAATGCTTCATCACTTACTGCGGTAAATCCTCCGTCTCAACAGTTTCAAGAGACTCGTTCTTGTTTCTACTGCAAGAAACAAGGACATTTGATCTGCGATTGTCCCAAACTCTCTTATCGGCGTTATGGGAGACATATGCCTAGGACAGTACTCTACAGAAATTCCTTTTCAAAATCACCTCCTAGGCATCACTCCAACTCTCCCGAGCCTGCTAAGAAAGTCGTTGGTGTTGGGCAAAATCCTTTGTTAAAACCAAAGCCCAACATTATTTCCAAGCCAAATCCCAAACCATTAAAGGTTTGGAAGATAAAGAAGTCCACTGAAGACTCAAATGTCATCAATAATAACACATCAGATTCAAAATCTGATTTGTTTAAAAATAAAGTTTTATCTGATGTGCTTATTGTTGATGACTATGGTCGACCTAAGTCTGTAAAGGCTTGGGTCACCGTTTCTCACTAATCTCCTCATCTTTATGTGTTGCAGCAGTCTGAACGTGTAAAAGATAGCGAATGGTTCATGGACAGTGGTTGCTCGCGACACATGACGGGTGATGTGTCTCTCCTAGTGGATATTAAACCATACGCAGGAGGTCATGTTGCTTTTGCTGGAGATACAGGGGGAACAATTTCGGGTAGAGGGACGCTAACTAATGGAAAGGTTAGCTTTGAAAATGTAAATTATGTGGCTGAACTTCAGCACAACTTGCTAAGTGTTTCACAAGTTTGTGATAAGGACTATACCACATCGTTTACAAAGACTGAGTGTGTCATATTGAAGCCGGGGTATGTCATTCCAGAGGAATGGGTTGTAATGCGTGCACCTAGAAGAAATGACACCTATGTGATGAACATGCGAACCGTGGAGACATCCAGCGAATACACCTGTCTCCTTTCGAAGGCTTCAGAAAAGGAATCACTCCTTTGGCACAGACGAATGGGACACATTCATTTCCGAAAAATGAATTTCCTTGTCAACAACGACTTGGTTCGTGGAGTTCCGAAACAGTCCTTCACCTTGAAGGATGACTGTGTTTCTTGCCACAAGGGCAAACTCCATAAGAAGTCTCATAAGTCTAAGGTTGTGAATTCAATTAATGCTCCGTTGGAATTACTGCATATGGATCTTTTTGGTCCTGTTTCCACAAAGAGCATCGGTGGTCGCTCTTACTGTTTAGTAGTGACAGATGACTACTCACGGTTCTCGTGGGTATATTTTCTTGCAACGAAGGATGAAACAGCGGGTATTTTAGTCTATTTGTTGGATAAGTTGGCAAATCTATGCAACTTAAAGGTAAAGAGACTGCGAAGCGATAACGGAACCGAATTCAAAAACTCAACTCTCGAGTTATTCTGCGCTTCTAGGGGTATTGAACATCAATTCAGTGCTCCGAGAACTCCTCAACAGAATGGAGTTGCTGAATGAAAGAATAGGACCATCATCGAAACTGCTCGCACTATGCTAGCGGATTCCAAACTTCCTATTATTTTCTGGGCTGAGGCAGTTAATACTGCTTGCTACGTTTTGAATCGGGTACTTTCGGTGAAAAAGAAGAATAAAATGTGTTATGAGCTCTTCAACAATCGCAAGCCGAATCTGCAGTTTCTGGAGCCATTTGGGTGTCCTTGTTTGATCATGATAACCAAAGAACGTGTCCCTAAGTTTGGTGATAAAGCCGTTGAAGGGATTTTTCTTGGATATTCGGTCAATTCTCCAAACAAACGGGTATACAACAAATCAACAAACGAGATCGAGGAACACTTTGAGGTAAAATGTTTACGATATACAGAACCACCTCAAGGAACGGGTCCGGATTGGTTCTTCAATTATGGGAAACTCTTCAGTTCCTTCAATGTACCGGAGGACAACGACACTGAAGAGTTAATCACAATGCTTCATGGACTTGATGTTTTTCAACAAACATCCGATTCTCTCCCTACAACACCCAATCCGATTCCCGATACGACATACACTCCATCACCTATTCCAACACAACAAATGCCTGCACCTACATCCACCACTTCTCCTGCATCTGTTCCTACACCCACACCACCAACAACAACCATTCCGTCTTCTTCAAACACTGTTAATGCCGCGGATCTACCGGACGATCCCAATATGCCTCTCCTAGAGGATGACAAAGACATGGATTATTCTCGGTTCTTCATTAATGAAGAGAACGAAGATGCTTCTGCCACTGAAGGTGATTTGAACAACTTGGAATTAAATCTTGTGCCAGATGCCATTCCAGTGACTCGGATACATAGGAATCACCCAGTTGAAAACATTATTGGTGATCCTCATTCTACTGTTCAAACGAGACATCAGGCGAAGCAATCTGCTGAAGATAAGGATACTTCAGCTAATCAGATTTTGGGATTTATGGCAACTGTTAATTCATGCCATCTTTCCCAAACTTAACCGAAGAAAGTTTCGGAGGCCTTACAAGATCCATCTTGGGTCGAGGCCATGCAAGATGAACTGCAACAATTTCACAAGTTGCAGGTGTGGACTTTAGTACCATTACCCAAGGGTGCTGATCCAAAAGGCACTCGATGGGTATATCGAGTAAAGAAGGATGATCGAGGGGTTGTTACAAGAAACAAAGCTCGACTAGTTGTTCAAGGGTATACTCAGGTTGAAGGCCTGGATTATGATGAGGTCTTTGCCCCTGTCGCCAGATTGGAGTCTGTCCGTATATTTTTAGCCTTTGCTTCATTTAAAGGAATTCGTGTCAAGCAACTTGACGTCAAGAGTGCATTCCTTTATGGTAAGATTGATACGGAGGTTTATGTTCAACAGCCTCCAGGTTTTGAAGATTCGGTGAATCCAAATTATGTCTACAAGCTAAATAAGGCATTGTATGGACTTCATCAATCTCCTCGACTATGGTATGAGAGGCTTGCTACTCATCTGGTAGGCAACGGTTTCTCTCGGGGCACCATCGACAGCACCCTTTTCACAAAAGGGAAAGGGGATGATTTGTTACTCGTTCAAGTATACGTCGATGATATCATTTTTGGATCATTGAATGAGGCTTTATGCAAAGAATTTGAAGAGGTCATGAAGTCAGCCTTCGAGATGAGTGCAATGGGAGATCTAACTTTCTTCCTAGGAGTGCAAGTTGAACAGTCATCCAAAGGGATGTATATTCATCAGTCGAAATATGTCAATGACATGTTGACACGGTATGATATGCTCACTTGTAAGCCTTATGGAACTCCTATTGAACTCAACCATAATCTTGGACCTGCTGATGATGATGAGGACTGCAAAGAAAAGGATTATCGTTCGATGATAGGTTCTCTAATGTACCTTACTGCCTCAAGGCCTGATATCGTATTCGCGGTTTCAATTTGTTCAAGATATCAGGCACGTCCCAAGGTTTCTCATATGAAGGCGGTGAAGCGGATTTTTGGCTATCTTAAATATAGACCCACTCTTGGTCTATAGTATTCAAATGAGAAGAACTTCACGCTCTCTGCTTATTCAGATTCAGATTATGGCGGCTGCAACATGAATAAGAAGTCTACAACAGGAGGATGTCAGTTTCTAGGATCCCGATTAGTGTCATGGCAATGCAAAAAGCAAACAACGGTTTCTACTTCAACAGCGGAGGCTGAATACATTGCTGCTGCAAGCTGCTGCTCTCAAGTTCTTTGGATTCAGCACCAATTGCGCGACTACGGGTTACTCTTAACTTTAACTCCTATACATATTGATAATACTGCTGCCATATCAATCACACGCAATCCCGTACAACACTCTAAAACCAAACACATAGAAATTAGGTTTCACTTCATACGGGATTGCTATGAGAAACACCTTATTGACCTTGTCCATATAGATACCCTCAAACAAAATGCTGACTTATTCACTAAGGCTTTTTCTAGAGCCCGAATTGATGAATTAGTCAACATGATCAGTCTAAGATTCTTTACTATGAAAAAGTAATTTGTGACTTGGATTAGTTTTTTAAAGTAATGTTTTATTAAAAAAAAAAAAAAAAAAAAACAGTGCAACCTACGCAACTGCCACTCATTATACTTTCTAGTATTAATGAAATGCAAGGTTGCTACATTTTAAAATAGACGTTGAAGTTGTGTCTGTAAACAACTTGGGATATGATAGTACATTGGGTGACATGCATAAAAATGGAAATTTAAGGTTTATCTTGGATGTGTCAGTAGATTTATCTGATGTATTGAAAACAGTTTTTATAAACATTGTTTTCATCATACGATGTATTAGTAGGCATGGTATACAAAACTCTTAGAGAAGTCTTAAGAAGCTTAATCATTAACTGTCTATTTCAAGTGGTAAAACACCATTAGATGTATGACAAAAGTCTTAATTTCTTACTTCTACGAGACATGCTTTCGTGAAAGATGTTTATTTGATATCATTTGGGGGTATATATTGATAGTTTCCTCTGTTATACGTGAGTATAGACCTGACTTCTATTAATATATACTTTAAACTTAAGCAAACACAAGTCAAAGTACTTGCAACGTCTTTAAAAATAAAGATACCTTACAAGGTCGCCAAAATGGTTTGACCAAGTCTGGTTTTGCTTAAACCTGAATCAAGCAATGTCGCTCTGTTGTACGTAAGTACAGACCTGTCACCGCTGACTTGATTCTTAAAATTGATTTTCTTATATTCTATCTGTAAATGGAAGCATGGTCTTTGTCTTAAGTTAAGATGTATATCTATGGTGGGAACTACAGTGAAATGCACATACCAATAATAATAAAATACTTCCTAGATGTGAGTATAACATGTTTATGTGGATAAACATACTAATAATCGTTTTGAAATAATTTTTATAAAAAATGCTTTAAGTATGTCAAGTAAATTTAAAGAGGACAGCTATACTGATGATCGAAATAACACTTACTGTTCCTAATAAATGCATGTTATTCCGATATGATCCCTAACCAGACTATATCAACTCCGTCCCCAAAAAGATTGTGTTAATATTTTTCTAGTTATAAATTTACATTCTTATTTTCTCTAAGTTAGTGTAATTTTAGTTATTATCCAAGTTATAGTTACATTTTTTTAAAGTGAGTACCGACCTCACAACACGAAAATCGATAAAATCACAAATTTTTCACTAAAAGTGAACTGCGCGTCACTTTCATAAGTGACGCTGCCAGTGACGCATACGATATTGCGTCACTCCCTTGAGTGACGCATTAAGTGCCGGGTAAGCTTCGCTATAAGTGTCGGGTTGAGTGACACATACTAGGGTCGGTGTATAAATACCCCTTCCCCACGACAGTCACCTTGCCACTTTTCAAATTACTATAGCGTCACTTGCTCTGACACACCGACACTCATACTGTCTTGGCGTCACTTACGGCTGTGCGTTTTTCTTCGATTGATTCGTGCTTTCTGTGGTTTCTTCGAGCATTCCAGTACCATATTCTTGTTCTACTCATTCACACGACCTATTTGGTACTAACCTTACTCTATTTACTTCGATATTCATGCTGTAATTTAAATTAGGGTTACGGATTAGATTTTAAATTTTAATTCGTTCATTTTAATGCATGTTTAGTTAATGTTTTCGTGTACTAAAGGGTGTGTTATACTCGTTTTTACATTGCGCACACCCTGGTACCTTTGATTTCAAAAACCCCCAAAATTTGAAATCTGGGCATGAACAGTGACACGATGATCTTCATCGTTGCGTCACTTCGTGCGTCACTTACCTTAAGTGACGCTTTTTGGTAATTTTAAAACCCATACCGTCACTTAATTAGTGACGCTTGATTTTGCGTCACTTCTTAAGTGACTCATGTAGTGACGCATATAATTGCTTTACTTGTTCAGACCGTCACTCTTCCTAGTGACGCCTTTACATGCGTCACTACCCCAAGTGACTGTCTAAGTGACGCTTATTACTAAACGTCACTTATACCGTCACTTCTTAAGTGACTGTCTTAGGATAATGTCACTATGTTAAATGTCGCATGTTCTTCACCCGTCACTTTGCAAGTGTCGTATACATTAAATCACAAAATACAAACGTCACTTACATCAGTGACGCATGATAGCGTCACTTCCAACAAGTGACGCTATAATTGAATTTTAATTTTAATTACTGTGCAATACGACACTCCTAAGTGACGGTAGTGGCCATGCGTCACTTACCATAAGTGACGCCTAAAATCAAAATTCGTTTTCCAACCCTTCTGTGTTCGGGCTAACTTTATAACGCTTTCGGTTATTTTTTCTTTGTATTCTAGCTTACAGATGGCTGAGTTACAGAACTATTACCGCCGCACGAACACACGTCACAATATAACGGCGTTCTTGGAGTCAACACACGCCAACTCGGCTCCCTTCCGGCCTATGATCGACTTTCTTCGCCGCTCAAGGATTTATTACGCCATCACCGCATCGACTCCGGTTTATATGAACCAAGTTGAGGAATTTTATGATCATGCGGTGATCAGAGTTCAGGGTGACGTCCCGAGGATTGTTTCAAACATGTTCGGTGAGGAGATAGAGATCACCGAGAACTCTATTCGTCGGGTTCTACGTTTCAATGACAATGATACGATGCCCACTATCTTCCCCACTACATTCATCTACGGGGGACTTCAGAGAATGGGATATCCAGCTAATCAGCTCTCGGATTTTCGAAAGCAGTTTCTGTGCCGTGTTTGGAGGTATCTCTGCCACATTATTATTGTATGCTTATCGCCAAGGAAAGGGGGGTATGATGCGGCAAGTCATTTGACTTTATCGCTTATGTTAGCCCTAGTGTATAATAAGCCCTATAACTTTAGCGGCTATATTTTTGGGAATTTGGTGGAAAACATCAGGGCTGGGAAGGACAAATGGTTGCAGTATCCTCGTTTTGTCCAGTTATTGTTAAATGATTTGAACTTGGATATAGCACCTGACCAGCGTTCTCTTTTGGTGCCAACACCGATGCTTTTACGAGTCTTTAATGACTGTAAGCTGGCACCGAAAGGTGAACAAATTTTGGCTGACCGGGAGTTATTCGGGCACATAGTGAATGAAAACTATATTGCGCCGCGTGATCACGGATTTTTGGATGACGTCGTACCTCCGGTCAACGAGGACGACTTGGTTGATACCAATATCGCCCAAGATTTAGAGGATATCGACCGCGTTGATCGAGTTGAGCCTGATTCTGATGACGGTGGGCCCACTCCTTCTGATTCTGAGGGTGACGTGCCACCTCAGTCAGCTTTAGATGGGATTCAGTTAGCTGATCCCCAACGCTTTAAGCGTATTATGCGCCGGATTTCTGCTGGTCGGGTTCATATCCCGCGGAATCCTAGCAAGCGTCCTGCTGGGTCGTCGCCATCTTATGCCGACTTACCTCTACGTCGACGCCAGCGGACTTCGATTTTCCTTGAGGAGCCAACTCATCAAACTTCTCCTCAGCCTGCAACTGCTTCTATTCAGCAGGTTTTAGCTCAATTGGAGCTTTTATCCAAGCGTTTTGATGATCAACAGGCGATCATTGCAGCTCAAGCTTCACAGATTAAAGATTTAGAGATTAAAGCTGCTACAGTGGACTCTCTCCAGCAACAGATAACGACTATGTCTTCTAGGTTGTTAGAATTGGAGTCAGTCACACTTGTTTCGGGGGAGGATAATCCTAGGGAAATAGAAACAAATGTAACTCCTTCCCCTGAACCTGAAAATGTACAACCTTCTTCCACTATGAATGAAAATATCAGTTTAGATTATTTTGTTGAGGTTCAAGGTCAGGCAAGACCTATTGCGGTTGATTCTTCATTCGTAGATCTCACATATTTGCAAAACTTGATGAATGATAATAACACGATGCCTGAGGAAGAGGTGATGGATGATCCTGTAGTAGAGGATTATTTTTTTGAGGAAAATGAGGATGTTGAGGTTGAGGGAGAGCAATTGCACAGTGATGAATGTTATGATGATGCTCCCATTATAGAATCGGATTCGTCTGAAGATGAATCGGAAAAAGAGACGAATGAGCCATCAACTTCTACAACAAAACCGGATATAGTGCTCAAACCGATTATCGAGGTACCGGTTACGTGCAAATGCTACAAAGTTAGATCTGATTACACGGGATTGATTAAGAGTTGGAAGTTCGATGAGAACAACTCTGTGTTTATGATAAAGAGAAGTGACGGCATTCAGTACTTCGATATGAAGTTTTATAAAATAAGTACTTTGCCGAAGTGTGAGCTTCAAAGGTTAGCTCAGATACAATTGATCAACCGGTCGCGAGATTCAAGAGTAGACTTCTTTCAGGTGATCATACGTCGTGAGATGAATAGTAAAAAGTATAACTTGATAAAGCCGACGTTGGGTATGAGGTACAAATTTAAGAAGAAGCTAGATCCGGTTACCCGACAACCTATTGTGAAGATGATCTATCCACCAGCAAAGTGTCTACAAAAGATACCTTTGGAGATCATCCCGTTAGACTTTTTGAATAGGTTGGTGTATTGGGAATATGATGATATTACGGGTGAAGCTGTGATAGTTTTTATTCCAAATTCAGAACCAGCTACAGACCCGGAGTCTTCTATTGCTGATAAGGGAAATAACGAGAAAACAGCTTGGGATGCTGTTCAGCCTACGAAGAGGTCGTTATGGGGTCTTAAGAGGAAAATGTTTTTTGTTTTTGACCCATTAAGTTTGATCAATCTTTCTGCTCAAGATATGAAAAGATTACATGAAAACAGAATTGAGTTCAAGACGAAAGATAGAGCTGAAGCGTTAAAATTTCAAAAGATCGTGGATATCTGCGTTGCCAATGGAGTACACGCTGGTGGTGTATTTCCAGCTGGCTGGAAGTGAAGACCTGAAGATTTTTGAAGACCAAGCTGAAGACACGGGGGAGTTTGTTGATACATATTAGGTGTCTGTCAGTTGGTCTATCGAGTTGTAATAAGTGTCGTTAGTTACTTAATAGAAATATAGTTTTTGTATAGTGCGACACTCGTGTTTTAGGTTAGGCGTCACTTGCCTTAGTGACGCATAGCGTCACTTAGGTAAGTGACGCATGAAGGCGGCCACATGCGACACTTCCACAAGTGACGCATGTCGGCTGACTTTTTAGTATAAATAGAAACCTACGGGTTTTCGGCTAGTGTTGACTAAACCATATTGTAATCGTTCCCAAACAGTTATACAAGCTAATATACACATTTACTTTGTTGAATTTCTTGTGTTCGGTTTGTGAGTTGTTAGCTAAACAAGCAATTGTTTGATTCCGCCTTACGATTGCTGTCAATTGACATCTAGATCCATGACAAGGGGCACATTCAAGTTTACTCGGTATAGTGCTGTAAATGCTTTTAAGCAAAGTACATACATATGGAAGCCGGTAACGACAGAAGGTAGTTGTATTATGGATCGACATTATAAAACGGAAACTTTATGAACGGACTTATCTTATGATTTTAAACCTAAAACTTACATTCGCCTTTCGATTAACAACCATGATTGTAACCTTCTAAAGAGGAGTCGCAAACCTTACTACTTGGTCAATAGTTATCTGTGTAAAACTATGGTTTCGATTGTAACATTATGCGAGCATCATAAAATGCAATGTGATTACGTTGAATTGCCATGAGTATTGTACACTTTAAATCACAATGTACTTATCATGTAAACAACGTGAAGCAATTGAATCCACAATGCAAACATCGGTAAACGATTAAATACATTGTGGACTACCATAGCATTTTCTGACATGGTCTGGGTTTAACTTTATGCAAAAAGCCGTCAGCATTTTAATTATTGCTTTAATTAGATTAGTTAGTTTAGATTAGATTAGGTAGGCTATAGGCTAAATAACCATTTACGAAAACCTAGGGATTTGTTAATTGTATTGAGAAAGGCAAGTTTAAAATCCAACTTAAATCGATACTCTTCCTTAACCTATGACATATAAAGTAAGGTATGCAAGAAACCTCAACACTTTCCTTTGCTTACCATGCTTAAGATTCATTAACGAGAATTGATCAACTAAGTCCGAACATATTTGCTAAGTTAGTTCTTTGCTAAACTTACAGTCTTTGTGGTATTAAGAACGGTTAGACTTGTTGTAGACTTGCTACTCTATTCCTTCGCCCACGAGTAAATGTGCTCAATAACAAGGGCCACTGACTCCCTCACAGGAGAGTGTGGAGAGTTGAGCATTGTCTGTCTGGTCAGAATCATGACACTGTGATTCCTCGTGACATATTAGTTGATAACCGACTAATAGGGAATCTATCGGTTATACCATAAGCTACTAAGTCTAGTGAACATTCCAAATTTAGTAAACGTTATCCCTACAAGTCATCGTCCCACATTATAAGCTAACGAACTCACAACAAATACTCCTTTTATTATCTGATTTACCATTATCTTTTATTCGCTTTAATTAGTTAACTGAACCAAAAACCCCCAACGCACTCTTTCAACCTTTACTAGAAAAGAAAGATTGATTGGATCACCTCTGTTTCAATTCAGTTAGTCTTTAAGAACGACTCTAGGTCATACTTACCATCTACTAGCCTTTTGGTTCAGTATCCGTAAGTCACACTTAGACCCCAGCAAATACAAATTTAAAACAAACCGATTGCGGTATGAGCACCGTCTTCATACGGACGCTTGGGCAGCACATCAATCAACTTTCATTATTTGTACGTGTTCGACACTTAGAGCGAAAAGTATTTACAAGTTCCTGGATGACGGGGGTCCGGGGGCAGCGCCCCTGGTAGCGGGGTCGAAGGGGCAGAGCCCCTGGCTGGGGTTGAGCTTGGAAAATTTTTATTTCTACTACATTGCTTTACTAAATTGTTGTGCGAACTGAGTTCGCGATGCGAGCTGAGTTTGACTTCGCAAGGTAGTAGGCTGCGAACTGAGTTCAGTTCGCAGCATAAGGTTCGGTTCGCAAAACTCGACTCGCAGCTCGGTTCGCAGGTTAAGTTACAAGTCAGTTCATAGGTCAGTTCAGTTCGCAGTTTGGGTTCGCGAGTTCAGTTTTTGGTAGGTAAATCTCAGTTCGCAGCTCGATCTGCGAGCTGAGACGCATCTTAGTTCGTAGACGCTGTTGTAAGTACAAATCGGTTCTTAAAACGCATTTCGACTTGGTTTTTGGACATAACTTCGTTGAGTAAATGTTCTAGCATGTAAATCAAAGCTTTATAAGTAACTTAAAAGAGTTAAGAAATCTCATACCACGAAATTGAAAATGAAGAATATGAAGATGAAGCTCAAAATGTGGTGATCGTTTTCTCTTGAATCGATTCCGCGAGATGGTGAGTTTTTGGTGAGATTTTGGGATGATTTTGCTGCTGCGATTTGAGAGAAAAGGGGAGAGTTTTGGGTGTAGGTGTGTGGGTGAGATGAAATGAAATGGGAAAGGAAAGAAATAAAAGGGGAATGGGTCGGTGGGTCGGGTCCGCGGGTCTGGGCCGACCCACTTGTGGGTCTCGGGCTCGTTTACTTGTTCCTCGATTACGTTACGTTTCGTGATTACTTAAATGTTGTTCCGCGTTTTATGTTAAAGTTTATCCGGAAATTTTTTAACCGAAGTATTTATCGAAGTACTTAATAATGGGTTATAAAAATATGATTTGATTTATTTTCTTTTGTTGGGCGTGTTTCGTGTGTTTCAGTCGCGTTCGGAACGTTTTAACCGGTATGAAATACGTGTAATATATTTCTCACAATATATTAATGTAAATAATGTTTGTTTGGATAATTCCACATTATTTAAAAGTTTAATCACCAACGTCCATATTAAATAAAGTGGGACCTCGTTCGATTCATAAGTGTACGATTTAAACAAATCGCGTACGCGTGTATATAATTACACAAAATGTCACATATATTTACCCTATAACAAAACTAAATACACGAAATTACAAGTTGTTTAGCTGCTAATTATAGCCCTAAATTGGCGGGTGTTACATTCTCCCCTTGTTAGGAGAATTTTGTCCCGTAATTAAGTTCATGTCGTATGAGTAGAGTCTGTGAACAGGTGTGGGTATTACAGTCACATTTGGTCTTCGCGTTCCCAAGTGAATTCAGGACCGCGCCTCGAATTCCACCTGACCTTAACAATGGGAATACGACTCTGTTTTAAATGTTTGACCTCTCGGTCCATTATTTCCGCGGGTTCCTCAACAAAGTGTAGTTTGTCATCAATATGTATCTCATCGAGGGGTATCATGCGTGTCTTATTAGACATACATTTCTTCAAGTTAGAAATGTGGAAAGTATGGTGCACGCTACTGAGTTCATGAGGTAACTGCAGTCTGTATGCCACTGGATCAATCCTTTCAAGGATTTCAAATGGTCCAATGTACCAGGGATTTAGTTTCCCATGTTTACCAAAACGGATAATGCCTTTCCAAGGCGCTACTTTCAGAAGAACTCGATCCCCAACTTGGAACTCGAGGTGTTTGCGTCTCACGTCAGCATAGCTTTTCTGATGATCACGTGCGGCTTTCAGCCGGTTTTGGATGCCGATGATCTTTTTGGTTGTTTCATGTATGATTTCTGGACCGGTGAGTTATGTATCCCCCACCTCAGTCCAACAGATAGGTGACCGGCATTTACGACCGTAGAGTGCCTCGAATGGTGCAGCCTTTATGCTGGTGTGGTAGCTGTTGTTGTACGAGGATTCGCACAATGGTAAGTGGTTTTCCCAGTTTTTACCGAAGTCAACTACGCAGGCTCGTAGCATATCCTCCAATGTTTGTATAGTTCGTTCACTTTGGCTGTCATTTTGTAGGTGGTATGCAGTACTCATATCCAAACGAGTACCGAGTGATTTTTGTAAGGATTGCCAGAAGTTGGAAGTAAATCAGCTATCTCTGTCAGAGATAATTGAGATGGGCACGCCGTGTCTTGACACAATCTCTTTTAGGTAGATCCGTGTCAAACGTTCCATCTTGTCAGTTTCCTTGATATCCAGGAAATGAGAAGATTTTGTGAGTAATGGTATCGCAACCGCTAGGTGTTTTCGGGAGTTTAGTAATGAAATCCATGGTGATCTGCTCCCATTTCCATTGTGGGATTTCCAGTTATTGCTACAAGTCGGATGGTTTCTGGTGTTCAGCTTTAACTTTGGAACAAGTAAGACACTTGCTAACATAGGTTGCAATGTCAGCTTTCATGTTGGGCCACCAATACATTTCTTTAATGCCAGGATACATTTTGTCGGCACCGGGGTGTATAGAATACTTAGACTTGTGAGCTTTATCCATCACCAAATCTCGAAGGTTCCCAAAACTTGTTAACCAGATTCTGTTAGAGAAGTATTTAGCCCCGTTAGGTTTTGTTTCAAATTATTTATCCATGCTGCGCAAGGCCTCGTTTTTCACATCATCATCCTTGAGTGCTTCGAGTTGAGCGGTAAGGATTTGAGTAGTAAGGTTGTTGTGGATTATCATACCGAGGGCTGGAACTCGAAGTGGTTTCACTCGTTCTTTTCGGCTTAAGGCATCGGCAACAACGTTTGCCTTTCCCGGATGATAGCGAATCTCGTAATCGTAATCAGTAAGTAGTTCGACCCAACGACGTTGTCTCATGTTCAGGTCTTTCTGGTCGAATATGTGTTGGAGACTTTTGTGGTCGGTAAAGATCGTACACTTGGTACCGTATAAGTAATGTCTCCAAATTTTGAGAGCGAATACAAAAACCCCCAATTCTAGGTCATGAGTTGTGTAATTCTTTTCGTGGACCTTGAGTTGTTGTGAGGCGTAAGCAATGACTTTGTCTCATTGCATCAGCACGCATCCGAGACCTTAGTGTGAAACATCATAGTATACTATGAAGTCATCGTTGCCTTCGGGTAAGGATAGGATCGGTGCACTACAGAGTTTCTGTTTGAGCATTTGGAATGCTGACTCTTGTTTTCAGTCCAGTCGAACTTCTTTTCTTTCTGAGTTAGTACGGTAAGGGGTTGGGCTATCTTTGAGAAGTTCTCAATGAATTGTATGTAGTATCCGGCGAGTCCTAAGAATTGTCGTACTTCAGTAGGTGTAGTTGGTGCTTGCCAACATTTGATAGCCTTGATTTTTGAAGGATCAACATGAATCCCTTGACTGTCAATTACGTGGCCAAGGAATTGACTGTCAATTACGTGGCAAAGCGAATTGTACTATCAATTACGTGGCCAAGGAATTTGGCGTATAACTCCTCGTGTTTGAGTAGCTCTAGGATGGTTTTAAGGTGTTGTGCTTGTTCTTGTTCATTGCGCGAGTAAATCAGGATGTCATCGATGAAGACGATAACAAACTTGTCAAGGTAACGCTTGCACACCCGATTCATAAGGTCCATGAATACAGTCGGTGCGTTGGTTAAGCAGAATGACATCACTTGGAATTCGTAATGCACTGTGACACCCGCCAAATTAGGACTAGTGATTAGTACCTAATCAGTTATAATACATGTAATTAGTTCTGTGTTTGGCTAATTAATGTATCAAGTAATATATATTGTTGAATATATACAATCATGCGATCTCATTAAATCGTACAAGTTTCACATCGAATGAAATTCGGTTCAATTAATACGGACGTTGGTGAACAATTTTATTAAATAATATAATATTATTTAATAACGCAATTATATCCAAAATATTATTAGATAATATTTCAATTCAAATTCGTATCGTACAAACAAGGACTACACGATTAGATTATTAAACGCGCAAACAAATCGAAACAAGTTAAAGTTATATTTTATAATGCAACCATTAAGTATTTGGTAAAATACTTCAACAAAAATATTGGGTAATTATTCGTATTTTAAAACGTATATTTAAACGTATAAAATAAACATTTAACGCTTAAACGAACGGGAGAACGAACACCGCACGGAGCGCGATTGCGGGGACTGAAAAAGGTGAGGCTTTCACCTACACCCCACCTCTTTTTCCCTCTTTCTTTCATTCTCATTTCAACAAAAACACACACACACACCACAAAAACACTCTCAAACCCATCAACACCAAATTTTCGGATCTAGCATAACCGACAACAAAAGTTACATTTTCGGAATCACCATCAAGAGAGGAACAAGATTAACAAAGGCACCACCCTCGTTTTCTTCCTCGTTTTGTCTCGATTTGCAATTGTAAGAAATTCTCTAAATATTTAGATCCACTCATTTTGGTGTATTATTTCGGTGTTATAATGTTTACACAACTTATTATTGTCCAAATGTATGAAGAAAACACGATTTTGCAGCCTAAAAATGAGTTAGATTTGGGTTTTGGGTTGAAAAATCGCGACAGCCGCTGGGTTCTGGGCTGGTGTTCATCCATGCGACACAAGCACTGTGTCGCATTTAGTGTCGCAAAACATAAGACACAAGCATTGTGTCGCATTTAGTGTCGCAAAACATAAGACACAAGCATTGTGTCGCATTTAGTGTCGCAAAACATAAGACACAAGCATTGTATCGCATTTAGTGTCGCATTAAGTTGCATATCATAAGACACAAGCCTTGTGTTGCGGAGCACAAGCATTGTGTCGCAGACATGAGATGCAAGCCTTGTGTTGCAGAACACAAGCCTTGTGTTGCGAAACACAAGGGTTATGTCGCATATTATGTCGCAGAAACCCAAAAACAGAAGTCAAAAACATTCTAAGTGTTTAAAAATCACTTTTCAATAACCAAACCAAATACGATACGATTAATACGCAAAAATGGATAAATTAAAGTATAATAATAATAGTTAAGGTTATTATTATAAATCTGTCACCAACGGGCCGTACACGTTTTCAAAACACAAACCAAATAATCAACCAAATCGTAGTAATTTGGACATATATAGTTGTGTAACAACTACAAAGGTAGTCCTTTGAGATACCGACTCCCGTTTATAACCATCGCGTGTCGTGGACACCCTCAGGTTACAAGTCTTCGGACATCGATACTCGGCTAATCAATCAAAGTTTATTTAGATAAACTTCTCAGGCTCAGGTGAGTCTCATGGCCCCTACTTTACTGTTTTTCAATCAGGGGTGTGATATTATTGCTCGTTTTGTTTTACAAGTTGAACGCAAGTACAAATAAAAATCAAATACTACATGAGTTACTTCAACTAATCAATTTAAAGCCCTCCATAGCATAGTCTAGTAATACGTAGTAGCGTGAATGTTAGTATATGATATCATATAGGATTGACAATCCTCGTCCGGGTTAGCACGCAGTAACTGGTCAAACGGACGTATTACCATTTGGGAAGACGAGTGTGGATTAGGCACTCATAGGAGGCATTCAAGTTAGGTTTCCTTAATTGGACCTGACACTCAAGTTAAGCTCAGACTATGTGCTCATGGCTGTATAACTTTTATTTTGCTTAATTGCTTTATAAATTCAATTATAAATCTTGCGGTTCATACAATTATGTGTTGACATACAAAGCTGTGAGCTCACCAGCGTTTCGCTGACCCATTTTAGCATGTATCACAGGTGACCAGTAGTAGGTTGGATTGCACAATCAAGATCAATTAGCTCGAGTCAGCATGCAAACAATCAGAGATTTAGCTGCATTATTATATTTTGTATAGATTAATTATGTACTTAAATCTCTCAATTTTATCGTGCTAATGTAACTCTATTTTTGATGCAAACTTTGGTTTTTATTAATACAAATGTAAAACGACGCATATAGTGGTTGTTCATTATATCTTTGTGCTTGTGATATTTGATTAGTAACACCCAATGTATGCTTCCGCTAAACAGTAAATTTGGGGGTGTTACAGATTGGTATCAGAGCCAGGTTATAGTGAACTAGGTTGCATTTAGTGGCCCTAGACTTTGACCGTTAGGCAGTATTCCTTACTAAGTATGACTAGGTTCAGTGACTACATTGTATTGGTTTAATTTAACATAGCTTGATCAACTATGTACAATTAAAAGAATATGATGTAAGATATGAAAGGAGTCATGACTGAACAGGATACACTAGTCAACTCTGACCACGAGAGAAACCGGGACTCAAACATGTCTGTGTTAGACACTTTAGGCTATTCTGTGATATATATATATATATATATATATATATATATATATATATATATATATATATATATATATATATATATATACATAGATAGGCCTCACTCTCACTCACTATCTATTATATATGTATTATATGAATATAGGCCTCATTCTTTCTAACGCTTTATCTCAGAATGGCAAACACACCACCCAAATCATCACGCTCTCATCCGTATGGATCACGAAACCCAAGAGTGGCTAGGAGGGACCCCAGGTCGCCTCGGGCTAGCCCATATCCTGCTCACCTTACTCTACTGAATTTAGCCGCTAGAGTACACTACCATGAGCAACGACTTAACGCTATGGATATCGAACTCCAAGAAACCAACGAAAACTGGAGACTCACTTCACTCAAACGAATCAACCAAGTCTCCAAAAATCACGAAAAACCATCAACCACATGGACACCCTTGACAACCGTCTGGGTGAAACCATCGAAACCATGGAGGTTGTCCACAACCAAGTGATTGGCAACCGAAACGAAATCTCCGTCCTACAATCAAGGTTGAATCAGTGCGAGACACGTCTAAGGGAAACCGAAGACGCCCTCCGAATGGTTAGCAGACTTGCAGAATCTGTAGACCATCTCACCGCACTGCTGCCACAACTCAATCTACGACAGGATTAGCTAGGGCTAAATCTGTACTTTATCATGCTTTCGTAGGACCTATGTAATTCGACCGGATGTAACAATTTCCGGCACTTTTGAAAACCTTCTAAGTTAGTAACTTTTGAAACTCATAACTCGAAATTGTCTATAATCGTTTAACATCGTAATATCAATCGACAATTTCTCTCGACTATCTTACATTGTTAATCTTCTCTTTGTGATGTTGTATATTACCGCTTTAATATATATACATCTGTCGAATTATCGTTCTGGAACAACTTCTCATGTGCCTCTTGTTTCTTTCATGAAGAATCATGCCGCCAAAGAGGAAAAGTTACAGTAACGCTGAACTCGCTGCTGTCGTATCTCGAGCAGTGGCCGATGCTTTGGCTGCTCAGGATTCACGACGAAACTCCCGAAGTACTGGTGAGACCCCAGTCAATACCCCTGTTATCAAGCCTTGCTCTTACAAGGATTTTCTCAACTGCAAACCGCTCTACTTCAAGGGCACGGAAGGTGCGATTGGTCTAATCAGATGGATTGAACGTATGGAATCCGTCTTCAACCTCTGTAACTGTACGGAGGATAACAAAGTCAAGTTCGCTGCATACAACTTTCAGGAAGGTGCTCTTACGTGGTGGAACACCCACGCCAACTCTGTGGGCATCGAAATAGCAAACCGACTCCCTTGGGCTGAATTGAAGAAGAAGCTAACGGAGAAGTACTGTCCCGAAGAAGCCCTACACCGTCTGGTGGAAGAATTTTGGCACTTGACGGTATAGGGTACCGATATTGAGAGTTATACCACCAGGTTCCAACAGTTTGCCTTACTATGTCCGGGATTGGTTGAAACGGAGACAAAAGGCATCAAAAGGTACATCCGCGGCCTTCCTGAGAGCATTCAAGGAAATGTCGCTTCGGCCAAACCAACCACTACCGAAAGTGCTATCCGGCTAGCGCATGAACTCATGGCACTAGTTGTCAACCGTGAAACATCCAACAACTCCTCCAACAACAACAAATGCAACTCCTCTGAACCTCACAACAACCAAAGCAAAAAGCCCAATACCATCCAAGTTTATAACACCAATTTTGAGCCCAAACGTAGCTACACTGGGGACAGGCCATACTGTTCCAACTGTAACTATCATCACCATGGTCCATGCAAGTCTCCCTGCTACAACTGCAGGAAGTACGGGCATTCATCTAAGGATTGCCGAGCCCCTAAATCCAACAACAGCAACAACAAACAACCCAAATCCTGTTATGGATGTGGAGAGGCTCGACATTATAGGAATGAGTGTCCTAAACGAAGTAGCAACAACAACAACAACAAAAACGCTAAGGGAAGAGCATTCTTACTCAACTCCGGGGATGCCCATCAGGACCCGAATGTGGTCACGGGTATGTTCCTCCTCAATAACTTAACTGCTTCTGTTCTATTTGATACTGGTGCCGATAGGAGCTTTATTTCTGATGAATTTTACCCGCTACTTGACATCACCCCCGTGGCCTTAGATGTTAAGTACACCGTAGAGCTAGCAAATGGCAAACTAATAGAAACCGATAGTGTGATACCTAATTGCACTTTAAACCTAGCCAACGAAACCTTTTCAATCGATCTTATGCCTGTTGAAATTGGAAGTTTCGACATTATCGTTGGTATGGACTGGTTGTCCAAACATCGGGCTGAAATTATCAGTCATGACAAAGTCGTTCGCATACCCCTCACCGCCGGTGGAACTTTAATCATACAAGGGGAGACCGGCGGGACGAGACTCAATATTATATCTTGTTTTAAAACCCGGAAATTTCTGAGAAAGGGTTATCAAGCAATCCTCGCACACATCATGGAGAAAAAGTCGGAGGAGAAGCGACTTGAAGATGTGCCCATCGTTCGAGACATTCCAGAAGTCTTTCCCGAAGAACTACCTGGTCTACCACCACCAAGATAGGTTGAGTTCTCAATCGACCTTGTGCCAGGTGCCGCACCTGTGGCCCGAGCACCATACCGCTTAGCCCCATCCGAACTTCAGGAGTTGTCTAACCAATTACAGGAACTCCTGGAGAGAGGATTCTTTAGGCCGAGTTCTTCACCTTGGGGAGCTCCAGTCTTATTTGTGAAAAAGAAAGACGGTTCGTTCAGAATGTGTATCGACTACCGAGACTTGAACAAGTTGACCGTCAAGAATCGATATCCACTTCCTCGCATTGATGACCTGTTTGACCAACTACAAGGGTTGAGTATTTATTCAAAGATCGATCTTCGGTCAGGTTATCATCAACTTCGAGTTCGCGACACTGATATCCCGAAAACTGCTTTCCGAACTCGTTACGGGCATTATGAATTTCAGGTGATGGCCTTCGGTTTAACAAACGCACCGGCTGTATTCATGGACCTTTTGAATCGGGTGTGCAAACCTTACCTTGATAAGTTTGTCATTGTCTTCATCGATGACATTCTCATATACTCGCGAAATGAACAAGAACATGCGCAACACCTCAAAACCGTCCTAGAACTACTCAGACACGAGGAGTTATATGCCAAATTCTCCAAGTGTGAGTTCTGGATACAATCTGTTCAATTCCTTGGACATGTTGTTAATAGTCAAGGAATCCATGTCGATCCATCGAAAATCGAGGCCATCAAGTGCTGGCAAGCACCAACATCTCCAACCGAAGTACGTCAATTCTTGGGTCTTGCCGGATACTATCGGCGATTTATTGAAATTTTTTCGAAAATAGCCCTACCACTCACAACCCTGACTCATAAAGACAAAAAGTTTGATTGGACTGACAAACAAGAGTCGGCATTTCAACTTCTGAAACAAAAGCTTTGCAGTGCTCCAATTCTATCCTTACCCGAAGGCACCGATGACTTCGTGGTATACTGCGATACTTCTCATCAAGGTCTCGGTTGCGTGCTGATGCAACGAGACAAAGTTATTGCTTATGCTTCACGACAGCTCAAAATTCATGAAAAGAACTACACCACCCATGATCTCGAGCTAGGAGCTGTCGTCTTTTCCCTCAAAATCTGGAGACATTACCTCTATGGCACTAAGTGCTCAATCTTTACCGACCACAAAAGTCTCCAACACATATTCGATCAGAAGGATCTCAACATGAGACAACGCCGGTGGGTCGAGTTGCTTACCGACTACGATTGTGAGATCAAATACCATCCCGGCAAAGCGAATGTTGTTGCCGATGCCCTCAGTCGAAAAGAACGAACGAAACCACTTCGAGTCCGAGCCCTCAGCATGACTATTCAAAATGATCTAAACATTCAGATTCTCACTGCTCAACTCGAAGCTCTGAAACCCGATAATATCAAAAATGAAGCCTTGCGAGGCATGGACAAACAATTCGAAATCAAGCCTAACGGGATTAGGTATTTCTCAAACCGAATCTGGTTACCCAGTTTTGGAAATCTACTAAACTTGGTAATGGATGAAGCTCACAAGTCCAAATATTCTATCCATCCTGGATCTGACTAAATGTATCACGGCATCAAGGAATTTTATTGGTGGCCGAATATGAAAGCTGAAATCGCTACATACGTCAGCAAGTGTCTTACTTGCTCGAAAGTCAAGGCTGAATACCAAAAACCTTCTGGTTTACTCCAACAACCCAGCATTCCTGAATGGAAATGGGAACAAATTGCCATGGATTTCATAACCAAACTACCAAAGTCATCGAGCGGTTGCGATACCATTTGGGTAATCGTCGATCGTCTCACAAAATCTGCTCATTTCCTGGCGATCAAGGAAACCGATAAAATGGAACGCCTCACGCGAATCTACATTAAAGAGGTTGGTTCTCGACACGGTGTTCCGATCTCGATTATCTCCGATAGGGATAGTCGCTTCACATTTCACTTTTGGCAATCACTTCAAAAATCATTGGGTACCCATCTTGATATGAGTACCGCATACCATCCTCAAACCGATGGCCAAAGTGAACGAACGATTCAAACACTGGAAGACATGCTACGAGCTTGCGTAGTTGACTTCGGTGTAAACTGGGAAAAACACCTACCGTTGTGCGAGTTTTCATATAACAACAGTTATCACACCAGCATAAAGGCTGCACCCTTTGAGGCACTCTACGGTCGTAAGTGCCGCTCACCGATTTGTTGGACCGAAGTGGGAGATAGTCAACTCACTGGTCCCGAACTCATTCACGAAACAACCGAGAAAATCTTCGAGATTCAAAACAAACTCAAAGCCGCACGTGATCGTCAGAAAAGTTATGCTGACATGAGGCGCAAACCACTTAAATTCCCGGTTGGGGATCGAGTACTACTCAAAGTTTCACCTTGGAAAGGTGTCATTCGTTTCGGCAAACGCGGTAAACTGAACCCAAGATACATTGTACCTTTTGAAATCCTCGAGAGGATAGGTCCAGTGGCATATCGATTGCAGCTGCCATCCGAACTCAGCAGCGTGCACCCCCTTTTTCACATTTAAAACTCGAAAAAGTGTCTGTCTGATGAGACACTCATCATTCCACTCGATGAAATTCGTATTGACGACAAGCTTCACTTTGTTGAAGAACCCGCAGAAATCATGGACCGTGAGGTCAAACAACTCAAACAAAGTCATATTCCCATTGTCAAAGTCAGGTGGAATTCGCGGCGTGGGCCGGAATTCACCTGGGAATGGGAGGACCAGATGCGACTCAAGTATCCTCAGTTATTTGCTGACGCTACTTCAAACTCGACTTCAAACTAAATTTCGGGACGAAATTCTTCTAACAGGGGGAGAATGTGACACTCGCCAAATTCGGACTAGTGATTAGTACCTAATCAGTTATAATACATGTAATTAGTTCTGTGTTAGGCTAATTAATGTATCAAGTAATATATATTTTTGAATATATACAATCATGCGATTTCATTAAATCGTACAAGTTTCACATCGAATGAAATTCGGTTCAATTAATACGGACGTTGGTGAACAATTTTATTAAATAATATAATATTATTTAATAACGCAATTATATCCAAAATATTATTTAGATAATATTTCAATTCAAATTCGTATCGCACAAACAAGGACTACACGATTAGATTATTAAACTCGCAAACAAATCGAAACAAGTTAAAGTTATATTTTATAATGCAACCATTAAGTATTTGGTAAAATACTTCAATAAAAATATTGGGTAATTATTCGTATTTTAAAACGTATATTTAAACGTATAAAATAAACATTTAACGCTTAAACGAACGGGAGAACGAACACCGCACGGAGCGCGATTGCGGGGACTGAAAAAGGTGAGGCTTTCACCTACACCCCACCTCTTTTTCCCTCTTTCTTTCTTTCTCATTTCAACAAAAACACACACACACACACCACAAAAACACTCTCAAACCCATCACCACCAAATTTTCGGATCTAGCATAACCGACAACAAAAGTTACATTTTCGGAATCACCATCAAGAGAGGAACAAGATTAACAAAGGCACCACCCTCGTTTTCTTCCTCGTTTTGTCTCGATTTGCAATTGTAAGAAATTCTCTAAATATTTAGATCCACTCATTTTGGTGTATTATTTCGGTGTTATAATGTTTACACAACTTAGTATTGTCCAAATGTATGAAGAAAACACGATTTTGCAGCCTAAAAATGAGTTAGATTTGGGTTTTGGGTTGAAAAATCGCGACAGCCGCTGGGTTCTGAGCTGGTGTTCATCCATGCGACACAAGCACTGTGTCGCATTTAGTGTCGCAAAACATAAGACACAAGCATTGTGTCGCATTTAGTGTCGCAAAACATACGACACAAGCATTGTGTCGCATTTAGTGTCGCAAAACATAAGACACAAGCATTGTGTCGCATTTAGTGTCGCATTAAGTTGCATATCATAAGACACAAGCCTTGTGTTGCGGAGCACAAGCATTGTGTCGCATATTGTGTCGCAGACATGAGACACAAGCCTTGTGTCGCAGAACACAAGCCTTGTGTTGCGAAACACAAGGGTTATGTCGCATATTATGTCGCAGAAACCCAAAAACAGAAGTCAAAAACATTCTAAGTGTTTAAAAATCACTTTTCAATAACCAAACCAAATACGATACGATTAATACGCAAAAATGGATAAATTAAAGTATAATAATAATAGTTAAGGTTATTATTATAAATCTGTCACCAACGGGCCGTACACGTTTTCAAAACACAAATCAAATAATCAACCAAATCGTAGTAATTTGGACATATATAGTTGTGTAACAACTACAAAGGTAGTCCTTTGAGATACCGACTCCCGTTTATAACCATCGCGTGTCGTGGACACCCTCAGGTTACAAGTCTTCGGACATCGATACTCGGCTAATCAATCAAAGTTTATTTAGATAAACTTCTCAGGCTCAGGTGAGTCTCATGGCCCCTACTTTACTGTTTTTCAATCAGGGGTGTGATATTATTGCTCGTTTTGTTTTACAAGTTGAACGCAAGTACAAATAAAAATCAAATACTACATGAGTTACTTCAACTAATCAATTTAAAGCCCTCCATAGCATAGTCTAGTAATACGTAGTAGCGTGAATGTTAGTATATGATATCATATAGGATTGACAATCCTTATCCGGGTTAGCACGCACTAACTGGTCAAACGGACGTATTAGAATTTGGGAAGACGAGTGTGGATTAGGCACTCATAGGAGGCATTCAAGTTGGGTTTCCTTAATTGGAGCTTACACTCAAGTTAAGCTCAGACTATGTGCTCATGGCTGTATAACTTTTATTTTGCTTAATTGCTTTATAAATTCAATTATAAATCTTGCGGTTCATACAATTATGTGTTGACATACAAACCTGTGAGCTCACCAGCATTTCGCTGACCCATTTTAGCATGTATCACAGGTGACCAGCAGTAGGTTGGATTGCACAATCAAGATCAATTAGCTCGAGTCAACATGCAAACAATCAGAGATTTAGCTGCATTATTATATTTTGTATAGATTAATTATGTACTTAAATCTCTCAATTTCCACCGAGCTAATGTAACTCAATTTTTGATGCAAACTTTGGTTTTTATTAATACAAATGTAAAATGACGCATATAGTGGTCGTTCATTATATCTTTGTGCTTGTGATATTTGATTAGTAACACCCAATGTATGCTTTCGCTAAACAGTAAATTTGGGGGTGTTACATGCACGTAGCGAGTTCGGAAAGCAGTTTTGGGGATGTCATCATCGCGAACTTGGAGTTGGTGATAACCTGACCGTAGATCGATCTTTGAATAAAAAATCGACATCTGAAGTTGGTCAAATAGGTCATCAACGCGAGGAAGTGGGTAACGGTTCTTGACAGTCAATTTGTTGAGCTCACGATAGTCGATGCACATGCGGAAAGAACCGTCTTTCTTTTTCACAAACAGGACCGGAGCTCCCCAGGGTGAGGAACTTGGTCTGATAAATCCCTTGTCCAGGAGTTCATGTAATTGTGCAGATAACTCCTGAAGTTCAGATGGGGCTAAACGATATGGTGCTCGTGCCACGGGTGGTGCACCTGGCAGAAGGTCAATCGAGAATTTGACTTGTCTGGTTGGCGGTAGGCCAGGTAAGTCTTCAGGAAAGACTTCTGGGAAGTATCGAACAATAGGCACATCCTCAAGTCGCTTCTCCTCTGACTTTTTATCCATCATGTGTGAGAGGATGGCCTGGTACCCTTTTCTCAAGTATTTATGGGTTTTCATGCAAGAAATGATGTTTAGTCTCGTCTCACTAGTCTCCCCTTGTATGACTAAAGTTCCTCCGGTGACGAGGGGAATACGTATGATCTTCTCAAAACAAACGATCTCGGCTTGGTGCTTGGGTAACCAATCCATGCCGATGATGATGTCAAAGCTGCCGATCTCGACGGGTATCAAGTCAATGGAAAAGAGCTCATTAGCTAAGTTTAAAGTGCAATTAGATATCACACTGTCGGCCTCAATAAGTTTGCTGTTTGCCAATTCTACCGTGTACTTAGAATCTAAGGCAACAGGTGTAGTGTCAAGTAGTGGACAAAACTTATCAGAAATGAAGCTTTTATCAGCACCAGTATCAAATAATATAGAAGCAGTTAAACCGTTGAGTAGGAACGTACCCATGACCACATCAGGGTCTTGACAGGCCTCCCTTGAGTTGAGAACGAAAGCTCTACCTCGAGCGTTGTTGTTGTTCCTATTGTTGTTGTTGTTTGCCTTTGAGTTTGGTTATTGAGTTGGTTTTGAGTGGGATATGGACAAGTTCGAGGCAACCTAGTGTTCCTCCTAGCTACCCTTGAGTTTTGTGATCTATACGGATGAGAGCGAGACGAATTGGGTGGTGTCTTTGCCAATTCTGAGACAAAACGTTAGAAAGAATGAGCCCTATATTCATACATATAATATAGCCTAAAATTCGTAGAGAGGTCTATATATATATATATATATATATATATATATATATCACATAATAGCCTATTGAGTGTCTAGCACATACATGTTTGAGTCCCGGTTCTCTCGAGGTCAGAGTCAACTAGTGTATCCCTGTTCAACATAACTATTTCAGACCTCACATCATCTTTCCTTAATTGTACATAGTTGATCAGGCTATGTTAAATTAAAGTCGTATGATATAATTCCTGAACTAGTCATGCCTAATGGGGTAATACTGCCTAATGGTCATAGTCTAGGCCCACTAAATGCAACCTAGTTCGCTATAACCTTAGGCTCTGGTACCAATCTGTAACACCCCCAAATTCTGTGTTTAGCGGAAGCAAGCTTTGGGGTGCTACTAATCAAATATCAACAGCACAAAGATAAAGCAAACGACATCTATATGCAACGTTTGAAAAATAGTTACATTTCATAGATACAAAGTTTGAAAACATAGTGTTTTCGGTTACAAAATGTATCTCCCTAGAGTCCACAAGTGTAGCGGGAGATTCTGTTACATAATCAAAATATACAAAAGATAATGCTAAGAATCTCCGTTAAACCTAGTTCGCTATAACCTTAGACTCTTGCTAGTGTCCAGAGGGTAATCCTACTCCGTCTGTGTACCTAAGATACAAAGCTAAAAGTGTTAACTAAAAAGGTTGGAGAATCTCACAGGTTTAGTAATAAGTAATCGTTATGAACCACAAGTATGTACTGGTGTTGCTATCAAGCAAAGTAAGTAAATCAGTAAGTCATCACAGTTGCCATGAGCTCATAAGTTGAAGCTTAACAGTGTGTAACTATGAATCAATTAAGAATCATATAACGTACCCCCCGTGAGTGCTATCCACAACACTCATATGTAACAAATACTAATATGCCAGTTTCTACGGTGAAATCCGTGGTAGTGCTACTACCCGAGGCAGGGATTGTCAGTCCCAAATGGATCCATTGACTAGTAATCGCGCTTAAGTCCAAAACTAACAACTTACGATAAGATACTTTCAGTGGATAAAAGTAACTCATGCAATGTGTGTAAAAAGTAGTGTAATTCAGTTCAATATGTTGTGTTCATATGTAAAACAGTTGCTAAGTATCTCACCCCAAGGTAGAAAAATAGTAAAAGTGGGGCTATAAGACTCACCTGAGTTTAGCAAGTATGTTTGGAAAATCAAACAAGTAGAGCGGATGTAATTTCGTAAGGGTGTCGGGTGTAATCCCGTATGTTGGTTCTCCGAACCCTGCAACCTTCTAGCGTCCAAAACATACAAGGTTGTAAGTAAACAAGTAAATAAGTTGGTGTCTTAAAAGATCACCCATGCTAGTTGTCCACTCAACTAGGAGATGTCCAAGTGTTTATTAATCCATTTGTAGTTTGAAAACAAGTATGGCCCGTTGGTGACAGTTTGTAGTAATAATCCAAAAGTCTTACTATTATACGTATCGTTGTATCAGCTTTCATTATTTGTAAGTGTTCGACACTTAGAGTGAAAAGTATTTACAAGTTCTTAGATGACGGGCGTCCGGGGGCAGCGCCCCTGGTTGCGGGGTCCAAGGGGCGGCAGCCCCTGGCAGGGTCCAAGGGGCAGAGCCCCTGGCTGGGGTCGAGCTTGGAAAATTTTTATTTCTACTACATTGCTTTATTAAAAATCGCATCTGGAATTTAATTTCGGAAAAATTGACTAAGGTTGAGTTCGTGAACTGAGTTTGAGTTTGAGTAGGCTGCAAACTGAGTTCGGTTCACAGCATAAGGTTCGGTTCCCAAATCTTGACTCGCTGGTCGGTTTGCAGGTCAACTTGCAAGTCAGTTCGCAGTTTGGGTTCGCGAGTTCATTTTTTTGTAGGTAAATCTTGGTTCGCAGCTCGATCTGCAAGCTGAGACGCATCTCAGTTTGCAGACGCTGTTGTAAGTACAAATCGGTTCTTAAAACGCATTTCGACTTGGTTTTTGGACATAACTTCGTTGAGTAAATGTTATAGCAAGTAAATCAAAGCTTTATAAGTAATTTAAAAGAGTTAAGAGATCTCATACCACAAAATTGAAAACAAGAAGATGAAAATGAAACTCAAAATGTGGTGATCGTTTTCTCTTGAATCGATTCCGCAAGATGGTGAGTTTTTGGGACGATTTTGCTGCTGCAATTTGAGAGAAAAAGGGAGAGTTTTGTGTGTAGGTGTGTGGGTGAAATGAAATGAAATGGGAAAGGAAAGAAATAAAAGGGAAATTGGTCAGTGGGTCAGGTCCGCGGGTCTGGGCCGACCCACTTGCGGGTCTCGGGCTCGTTTACTTGTTCCTCGATTACGTTACGTTTTGTGATTACTTAAATGTTGTTGCGCTTTTTATGTTAATGTTTATCCGAAACATTTTCAACCGAAGTATTTTATTGAAGTACTTAATAATGGGTTATAAAAATATGATTTCATTTATTTTCTTTTGTTGGGCGTGTTTCGAGGGTTTCCGTCGCATTCGGAACGTTTTAACCGGTATGAAATACGTGTAATATATTTCTCACAATATATTAATGTAAATAATGTTTATTTGGATAATTCCACATTATTTAAAAGTTTTATCACCAACGTCCATATTAAATAAAGTCGGACCTCGTCCGGTTCATAAGTGTACGATTTAAAAAAATCGTGTACGCGTGTATGTAATTACATAAAATGTCACATATATTTAGCCTATAACAAAACTAAATACACGAAATTAGCTGCTAATTATAGCCCTAAATTGGCAGGTGTTACATTCTCCCCTTGTTAGGAGAATTTCATCCCGTAATTGAGTTCATGTCGTATGAGTAGAGTCTGTGAACAGGTGTGGGTATTTCAGTCGCATTTGGTCTTTGCGTTCCCAAGTGAATTAAGGACCGCGCCTCGAATTCCACCTGACCTTAACAATGGGAATACGACTCTGTTTAAACGTTAGACCTCTCGGTCAATTATTTCCACAGGTTCGTCGGCAAAGTGTAGTTTGTCGTCAATATGTATCTCATCGAGGGGTATCATCAGTGTCTTATTAGACAGACATTTCTTCAAGTTAGAAATGTGGAAAGTAGGGTGCACGCTACTGAGTTCATGAGGTAACTGCAGTCTGTATGCCACTGGATCAATCCTTTCAAGGATTTCAAATGGTCCAATGTACCTGGGATTTAGTTTCCCACGTTTGCCAAAACGGATAATGTCTTTCCAAGGTGATACTTTCAGAAGAACTCGATCCCCAACTTGGAACTCGAGGTGTTTGCGTCTCACGTCAACATAGCTTTTTTGACGATCACGCGTGGGTTTCAGTTGGTTTTGGATGACGACGAGGTTGTTTCGTGTATGATTTCTGGACCGGTGAGTTGTGTATCCCCCACCTCAGTCCAACAGATTGGTGACCGGCACTTACGACCGTAGAGTACCTCGAAGGGTGCAACCTTTATGCTGGTGTGGTAGCTGTTGTTATACGAGAATTCGCACGACGGTAAGTGGTTTTCCCAAATTTTACTGAAGTCAACTACGCAGGCTCGTAACATATCCTCCAGAGTTTTTATAGTTCGCTCACTTTGGCCGTCAGTTTGTGGGTGGTATGAAGCACTCATATCCAAACGAGTACCGGGTGATTTTTCTAAGGATTGCCAGAAGTGGGTAGTAAATCGGCTATCTCTGTCATAGATAATTGAGATGGGCACGCCGTGTCTTGACACAATCTCTTACAGGTAGATCCGTGTCAAACGTTCCATCTTGTCAATTTCCTTGATAGCCAGGAAATGAGCAGGATTTTGTGAGTCGGTCGATGATCACCCAAATGGTATCGCAACCGCTAGGTGTTTTCGGGAGTTTAGTAATGAAATCTGGTGATCTGCTCCCATTTCCATTGTGGGATTTCCAGTTGTTGCAACAAGCCGGATGGTTTCTGGTGTTCAGCTTTATCTTTGGAACAAGTAAGACACTTGCTAACATAGGTTGCAATGTCAGCTTTCATGTTGGGCCACCAATACATTTCTTTGATGCCATGATACATTTTCTCGGCACCGGGGTGTATAGAATACTTAGACTTGTGAGCTTCATCCATCACCAAGTCTCGAAGGTTCCCAAAACTTGGTAACCAGATTCTGTTAGAGAAGTATTTGGCCCCGTCAGGTTTTATTTCAAATTGTTTATCCATGCCGCGCAAGGCCTCGTTTTTCACATTATGAAGTGGTTTCAATCGTTCTTTTCGGCATAAGGCATCGACAACAACGTTTGCCTTTCCCGGATAATAGCGAATCTCGTAATCCTAATCGGTAAGTAGTTCGACCCAATGACGTTGTCTCATGTTCAGGTATTTCTGGTCGAATATGTGTTGGAGACTTTTGTGGTCAGTAAAGATCGTACACTTGGTTGCGGGGTCCAAGAGGCGGCAGCCCCTGGTGAGGTCGAAGGGGCAGCATCTGGAATTTAATTTCAGAAAAATCGACTAAGGTTGGCCGTAGACTGAAATTGCTGTGCGAACTAAGTTCGAGATGCGAACTGAGTTCGCGATGCGAACTGAGTTTGAGTTTGCAAGGCAATAGGCTGCGAACTGAGTTCGGTTCACAGCATAAGGTTCGGTTCGCAAATCTCGACTCACAGGTCGGTTCGCAGGTCAACTTGCAAGTCAGTTCGCAGGTCAGTTCAGTTCGCAATTTGAGTTCGCGAGTTCAGTTTTTGGTAGGTAAATCTCGGTTCGCAGCTCGATCTGCGAGCTGAGACGCATCTCAGTTCGCAGACGCTGCTGTAAGTACAAATCGGTTTTTAAAACGCATTTCGACTTGGCTTTTGGATATAACTTCGTTGAGTAAATGTTCTAGCATATAAATCAAAGCTTTATAAGTAATTTAAAAGAGTTAAGAGATCTCATACCATGAAATTGAAAACGAAGAAGATGAAGATGAAGCTCAAAATGTGGTGATCGTTTTCTCTTGAATCGATTCCGCGAGATGGTGAGTTTTTGGTGAGGTGTTGGGACGATTTTGCTGCTACGATTTGAGAGAAAAAGGGAGAGTTTTGGGAGTAGGTGTGTGGGTGAAATAAAATGAAATGGGAACGGAAAGAAATAAAAGGGGAATGGGTCGGTGGGTCGGGTCCGCGGGTCTGGGCCGACCCACTTGCGGGTCTCGGGCTCATTTACTTGTTCATCGATTACGTTAAGTTTCGTGATTACTTAAATGTTGTTCCGTGTTTTATGTTAAAGTTTATCCTAAACATTTTTAGCCGAAGTATTTTATCGAAGTACTTTATATTGGGTTATAAAAATATGATTTGATTTATTTTCTTTTGTTGGGTGTGTTTCGTGTGTTTCCGTCGCGTTCAGAACGTTTTAACAGGTATGAAATACGTGTAATATATTTCTCACAATTTATTAATGTAAATAATATTTGTTTGGATAATTCCACATTATTTAAAAGTTTTGTCATCAATGTACGATTTAAACAAATCGCATACGCGTGTATGTAATTACACAAAATGTCACATATATTTAGCCTATAACAAAACTAAATACACGAAATTACAAGTTGTTTAGCTGCTAATTATAGCCCTAAATTGGCGGGTGTTACAAACATGCACCCATTTTCTCCTATAAATAGTAGCCTCCATGATTCATTTCAAGACACACTCACACACACTCTTACACTCTCATATACACTCCTCACAAATCTCAATTCTCTTATATTTTATAGTTTTTCTCATTCTAGAATTATTGTAATTAATCTACGGATTAATATAGGAGCTAGAACGAACGATAGGGATTCAGAGATAAACCTTTGTACGTGTGAAAGAGTTGTCAATCATAATAATACGTTGCTACGCCTTTATTTCCGGGTGATATCTAAACCTTTATCATACTTGTTTTATTTCATATTTTAAATATGTATTATTACTTGGTATGTGATTTATTTGTTGCCATGAATTGCGAGTAGTTTATTATTGTGATTGTTGATGATGTAGATAATTATAACTAGGGATGACATTATATAATTAGTGCACGACAATCGTAAAGTGATGACATTATATACAATCGTACTGGAAATGCTTTCGAGCAAAGTACAAATATATGGAAGTCATAAACGACCGAAGGTAGTCATATCACTGGAATCGGCTCTGGTTTAACATTTAGAATTCCAAAAGGATAATACAACTTGATAACTAACTGGTATATCCTACGAAAGTCAATACACTGTAAAGTAATGTTCGTAAAATACCTTCAGACAAAATAGGAATTAGTAAACCTTGTACTGTTAAGACCTTATTAACGTAAGTTTAATCTATGGAGTACCCTTTGTGGCTATCCACGTGACTGCAACCTTATAATTAGGACCTGATCAACCTTAATTATGGTTAGTTATCTGTGCCCATGACATGCAATAACTAAGACATAATGAAACCACTCGTTGTATATATTAGGTTTACATTTCCGCACTACTTTACTTTTAAGTAGTTTAGAGTGTCATTTTCACTGTCAATTACTCTTGACCGCATGTTGGACGTAAGAAGCCATGGAACTATCATGTAAAGTACACGGTCTAATTACCGAAAGGCATGGTCTGCATATCAAACACGTTTTTATTAAACTGCGAATAATCCAGGGATGTATAACTGTTTGAAAAGGAGAGATTTAAGTCATAAGTCGAAGAAACTGGAATCTAACTAATTATAAATAAGACTTAGGAATGAAAGTGAAAGTCCAAGTGACTTAGGATACTTAAAGATCTAGGTCTTATAAAATCGGTGGTCTGAACATACAAAGTTATTAATCTGCATGCTAATAGAACAGTAAACTATCTTAGGGGTTAAGAATGGTCGGACCTATGAAACGATACGCCACTGATTCATGCACCTTGGTATAAAACCAAAATAGGTTGCTTATCTCTTAACCAGATAGGTATTGGAAGTTGGCGTATTGCTCCGATCAGAATCATGATAACCTAGTTCCTAGTGACATGCCAATGGGAAATTTAGTTGGTAGGGTTCTAGAGGTTACACCTAATAGTTTTACTTATTATATTAAGTTTTGTCCCTATTTAGTTTGTCATCCTAAAACATTAATTATCCAAATCTCAGCAATCACATATTTATCTTTATCTATTTTCTTGTATTTTAATTTCTTGCAATTTACTTTCCTGCACTTTAATTATTTGTCTTTAATTTAAAAACCCCAAAACCTACCTACTTTGTTCCATCCTAAATACTTCCCTACCGAAAGCACCAACTTTAATCACCCAAACATTTCGATTCACAGAATGATCTTAGGTTATACTTACCTCTTACTAACCAGAGTAGGTAGTACATATAATTTAAGCCCCGCTATTTATAAATATTAAAACCCCTGTAGGCGCCCGATTAGTTATCATTAACGACACCGATGCTTCGGGTGTCATCACGTATGCACAAAATCAAACGAAAAGAGTATGCGTTTCATTTCGCCAAAAGTCGATTCGCAGAGTTTAAGTTAACTCGCAAATACAAGTAGATTCAGTGGGTTTGACTTGTTTAACTTTGACTTTTATACTTTCTATTCGATTCACAGATTTAAACTCGCTTCGCAGGTTTGACTAGTGAAACTCGCAAGTTTAATTTTAAACGCGAATTTAATACTAAGTATAAATTAAAACCCAATTATTTTGTACAAGTCTAAAATAAAATTATTTTTCACTTGTAACTGTTACAATTGTTTAACACGGATGAAAATAAGACAGCATGATTTAATTCCAAAGGGTAATAAATTTTTAAATAAAAATTTAAACATAATCTTAAAATAAACAAAAAGTTAAAAGTAAAATAACATAACAACACAACCAATGTAGACAAACAGTGGTATCATGTACCAATTTGTTAATCACTTGAACAAAAAAAAATCCATAAATAAATAAAATAAATAAATGAACTGAATAAGAATTTATCTGTTAAGGAATCATATTAGGAAGAATAAGATATTTTAGTTATTATTAAAATTCTAAGCAGATTGTTAGTATACATACCTCATGATATTCTAATAAGTTGTAGACACACTATTACTCACTTTACCATTTATTAACTTATCTTTATAAAATTATACTTTATTTACCTTTATCCACAAAAGTAAATCGATTACTTTGACATTTCAAGATGATTACCGATATTATGACCAACATAAACAAATTATACTCGAATTTCTAAGCAAACATTTTATTGTTAGTATGAGTATTAACTTATGATTTCCATAAAATGATATACTATGAGATCAAGTAAAATATATAACACTGAATTTATAATTAAGGTACATAACACACACTTATGTTATTTAAATGTAGACAAATATCAAAATCATAGTGTAGATACTAGTGGTTCAAGGTCTGTACTGACGTACAACAGAGGATCCCTTAATATGAGCACTACAGGTTTGAGACTATTGACCTAGCTAATAGCTTCAGGTCTGTACTCATGTACAATAGAGAAATCATTAGCTAAGTTAATAACCATATATTTTTCATACCATTTGTCATTTTTTTTATTTTATTTTTTTGCAGATTTACAGTGCATGGAACTACTTTCCTTCAACAATTAAGACAATTGTCTTACATCACATAATAGTCACATAAACTAATACTCAAGCATATTATGACTTCTTAAATGCTTTAGAAATTGTTGCATAATTTGCCTAGCAGTATATCATATGATGAAATTTTCTATACTTCAGTAACAATAGCAAATATTAATATAAATATAGGTACATACCTGGTAAAATAATCATAATGTGAATGAAGCTTATGAGAACCTACTAAGACATCATACTTAGAACTTAAGTTTATTGTTAATAAACTTATTCTCCTAATGTACTATCATTTCCCTTAGTTTTTGCAGATAAAAACATAAACAGATTTTAAAGAATATTATTTTTATATTTTTTAAAGAAGGAGATTCCCCTTAGGTAACAAGCAAATGAATGTCATACCCCCTCTTTTTTATATATAATACCTACCTATTACAAAGTTACCCTAGGAGGACTAATCACTCTCGATTTCTCATTCCATTCATTTGAACCAACATTTCAAATCGAGCTTTGTCGAACGCCTTCGTGTATATGTATGCTAAGTTATCCAATGATGGAACCTTAACTAACTTTATCAAGTTCTTCTCAGCACAGTCTCTAATAAAATGATGTCGAATATCTATGTGCTTAGTTTTACTGTGCTTCACTGGATTGTTGGTGATCGACATTGTTGATTCGTTATCACTCATCATAGGATTATTGGTTATATTCAACCCATAATCACGCAATTGTTGTTGAATCCATAACATTTGAGAACAACAATTGCCAGCTGCAACATACCCAGCTTCACAAGTGGAAATGGCCACTGAGCTTTGCTTCTTGCACTTCCAGGATACTAATCTACCTCCTAAGAATTGATATCCTCCAGTTGTAGACTTCCTATTCTGATTGCATCCTCCATATCTTCTATTTCTTGAGACTTATCCGTTGAAGTTTGTTGTGACCCACTTGAAGAAGCTTCACTTGAGTCAACAACTGTTCTGATTCTAGAATTCGGAACACTCAATGTTGGAATCGCACCATTATCCACGTTTCCAGACAATAAATGTTCAGGTATCTCTGAATCACCAACATAGTCAATAATAGGAACTTTAAATGATGCAAAAAGATCAGAGTAATCAAATTGCCAATCTAAGCCCTTATGGACATCATGTATGTAACTCGTAACTTCAATGTTATAAACTACTTCCAACCGTCCAGTGACTTTATTGAAAACTCTTTTGTTTCGTGAATTTGGCATATTGTTGGTGCATCTTAGTGTGTCTGTCAGTTGGTCTAAGTCTGTAAATCATTAGTTATGTAATTACATTTGTTATGTCATTTATAGTTGAAAGTAATTACATTTTATGTTTTGGCGACACAAGGGTTCTGTGTCGCAAGAGTCAACTTGGCGACATAACTTGTATCGCATGAGTCGGCTTGGCGACACAACTTGTGTCGCATAGGTCAGATTAGGTGTCGAGTATAAATAGACAAGTTTGACTCATTTGCAAGGGTTGAAGAACTTAGGTATTCTGAGAGCATATTGTACTAGAGCTATTGCAAATAATATGATCGGTAATCTTTTGAGTATTAATATACTTTGTGTTTGTTTGTTTTAATCGTTTAAACTTTTATATTCAATCATTGGATTTCGCACGTTGATTGAGTATTAGGATTCGATTAGGTCCGACCACAGGGGATCTACACATATAACCTAGGATGAATCCTTCGTCAGCCTTCTCACCAATTTAGCTTGATTTCCAGTCTTCAATATTGTTCATGAAACTCCAAAAGGCTCAAAACCTTTCAAGTTAGGTTTTTTATTATTCAGAAGCTCATAACAAGTCTTGTTACGCTTCTTAACCGTAAGAACTCTGTTAAGAACATGACATGCTGTATTCACTGCTTCTAGCCAAAAGATGACGGGAGGCTTTGAATCTGCAAGCATTGTTCTAGCAGCTTCAATCAACGTTCGATTTTTCCTTTCAGCAACACCGTTCTATATAGGTTCATAAGGTACACTGAATTGATGTTGTATCCCTTTGCTTAGGCAATAGATATTTAACGTTGAGTTCTTAAATTATGTTCCGTTATCACTACGTATACGCTTTACTTTCGTTTTGTATACATTCTCTACTAGATCTAGAAACTCAAACAAAATGCCAGCAATTTCCTCCTTAAATCTAAAAAAGAATACCCACGAGAATCTAGAGTAGTCATATGTTACAACTAAACAGTACCATTTGCCACCTAGACTTCTCTTGCTTACTGGGCTAAAGAGATCCATGTGTAGCAATTCAAATGGCGAGGAAATTGAGTTTTCAGTCTCAGATCTGTGTGATTTCTTATGCTGCATTCTTTTCATACAAGGAACACACTTATCTTAAGACTCGAAACGTTTCTGTGGTACACCCAGAACTAACCCATTTTTGGTTATGTAATTCATCTTACGAAAGTTCAGATGTGCCATTTTCTTATACCATAGTAAAGCGTCTGCTTCAGAAGCCTTGGATAATAAGCATGTCGACACCATTGAAGAATTAGGAACACCCATCTTGATAGCATAGATGTCCTTCTTCCTTGGTGCCCTCATCAATATCCATTCTTCGGGAATTATAAAACCCGCCTTCAGGATTAAGCCTCCTTTTCATTAAAATGAACTGGATGACCTTTATCACATACTTGGGAAACACTCACTAGGTTGTGAGTTATTTCTTAAACATAATTCACATCCACTAGAGTCAAAGTTCCATTTGAACTTTTCCATTTCCCGTAATTACTCCTCCTTTATCTTCTGCAAAACTAAATGTTTGCTTGTGACCTTCCTTGAAGTCCTTCAGTAGACTTCGTTCTGCTGTCATGTATCTTGAGCATCCACTGTCTACGTACCACCAGCTATCCTTTTTCATAGTCTGCTCCTGCACATAACAAGTTGTACACAATTAGTTTTCAAGAGGGACCCAAGCCATTACGGTCTTAGTTTGTCCCTTATCATCAACAATTTAAACTTCTTTAAAGTAACCATAACTAATCCCATCGGGAGTCTTGGTAACTTTTACATGAGTTTGAGGTTGTTGATGATCAGTATTCTTAGGCCTTTGAAGAGAGTGAGTAGAAAACCTCATAGGCACATAATTTGGTCCTTGTGCACGTGAAGTAGAACCACTTTCAAACTGCCTGTGGTTTCTACTGGGAGTCCTAAACTGTTGGGAAATAAGATTTCTGATGTTATTACTGCTGTTGAAGAATGCACAAGGCATTAACACTGTTAGTGTTATTGTTTCTACTGTTGTTACAACTGTTAGTGTTTTGGTTATCACTGTCTTCAGAGTTAAAGCTGTTAGTTGAAGTCTTCATGAATTACCACTGTTGGTGTTGGTTACCACTGCTAGTAGAAGATTTCAACTGTTATTGAAGATTGAAGATAAGTGTTACAACTGTTAGTGTTACAACAGTTAACACTGCTTAGGCTAGTTACCACTGTTGGTATATTAGTCTAGTAAATTGTACAAGTGTTAACACTGTTATAGGAATTACCACTGTTTATATAGTCGTGGTAGTTAACACTGTTTATATCTAGAATAGGAGGGAAGTCAGAGTTTGAATAATTATGGATTGTAACTGCTTCCATAATTATAGGAGATTGTTTAGCAGGACTCTATGTGTTATAAATAGAGATCCTTAACCTAGATTAGGTTATCAGTTTTTGCGCAGCTTCAAGGTTTTGTAACCCTAATACAAATCAGTGTATTCGTCTTATATTATTAATAAGATTGGAGCTTTTTATAATTCTGTTATTATTATTCATATTGATCTTCATTGTATTACTAAGTGTTATTCCGCAAACTTCTTAGTAATCATTCAAAACTGTGGTTATCTAATAGTTTATTAGATAGATCTTGGTTTATCAAGTGGTATCAGAGCAGGTTTAGTTTTGAATCCAGGAAGATCTCAGTTCTACTGTTTTATTGATTATTTTTATAATCATTAAATAATAGTAATGGCAGAAGGTGGTGAAGGAATCCAGGTCACAAAGATCCCAATGCTTAGACCTGATGAGTTTGATCTGTGGAAAAACAGAATCAGACAATATATGCTTCTCACAGATTATCAGATGTGGGAAGTTGTGGTTAATGGTCCTCCAGTGATCTTAAACAGTGATGGTGTTCCACTGCCAAGATCTCCACCAACATCTGAGGCAGAAAGAAAAGTCAGATCTATAGAGTACAAAGCTTTGAGTACTCTATTGTTATCTATTCCAAATGAATATCAAAGGCGTTTTGAAGCATGTCAAGATGCTAAAGTTTTAATGGAAGCAATAGAGAAGAGATTTGGTGGTAATGATAACACCAAAAAGAACAAAAGATCTCTGTTAAAACAGCAATATGAGAACTTTAATTCTGTAAAGTCAGAAACTCTAACTCAAACCTTTGATAGGTTTTCAAAGCTTGTGGGAGATCTGGAAAATCATCAAGTAAAACTTGATAAAGATGATTTGAACAGGAAGTTTTTGAGGTCCTTGGGTGATGAATGGATCATGTATACTGTTGGTTTAAGGCAGAGTGCAGATCTGGAAGCAAAGGAATTAGAAGATATCTACAATGATCTGAGGAATTTTGAAGCTGAGGTAGAGATCAAGAAGGTAGGTTATGGGAGCAACAACAATAATTCAGCTTTTATGTCAATGGCAGGTTCTGGATCAAAGACTGAATCCAGTCAGAAAGGGTCATCCTATGGTACTAGAGGAAGTGGATCTAGTACTACTTATTCTAATGATCAAATCTTAGAATCTTTCTTTGCTAGTAATGTGAATTCATCACTTACTAATGAAGATCTAGATCAGTTTGAAGGAGATGATCTAGAAGAAATGGATATCAAGCTACAAATTGCTTTAATCACACAAAGAGCAAAAAGGTTTATGCAAAGAACTGGTAGAAATAACTTTGCACAGAAAAGAGTGATTCAAGCTGGTTTGATAAAAGCAAAGTTGAATGCTTCAACTGTCACAAGATGGGACATTTTGCTAGGGAGTGCAGAAGTCCTAAGATTGATCAGAATGAGAGAGGAACTGTTCAGAGAAGTGGAGGAAATGTTGGTCAGACTAAAAATGTGCCAATTCAAGATACTTCATCAAATGCATTGGTATCTGTTGATGGATGTGGATGGGATTGGAGTGATCAAGAAGAACATGAAGTGAAGAATCAATGCTTCATGGCAACAGCAGAATCTGACAAGCAATCTGAAGTTCCTTATGAGGTACAAATAAAATTGTGTTCAGCTGTGTGTAAACAAACTGTGAAAAATTATAGAGATCATAACCAGAAAGTGTGTGATGAGCTAAAGCAGTGTGAAATCAAAAGTAGACACACAATCTCTGTAATAGAAAATCTTGAAAAACAGATTCAGGCATTTGAAGATAATGCAACACAGTTTAAGTATGATATTGAGTATGCAAGGTGGGAGAGAGACACTTTTAAAGATAAAGTAGAATTATTAACTAAGAAACTTGCTGAGGTCACATGTGAAAGAGATAGCATTAGACTCAATGTAAGTAACTTAGAACATGCATCTAAAAGTGTAAATTAACTTATCAATTCTCAGATTCATGATAAACTCAAGACTGGGTTAGGATACAATAATGTACCTCCTCCTTATAACAACAACTATTTTCCTTCAAAAACTGAAATTGATTTAAATTTACTTAAAGAAGGATTAAATGATGATGTTTAAAAGGTTGACCCAGTTAACAGTTTAAAAGAAGATGAGAACATTGATGAAGTAGAAATTCATGAGTGGAATGAGGAAGATGATGAAGAATGTGATACATCTGAATGTAATGTTAATGAAATCAATAAATCTGATAAATCATCTTGTGAAAGCAGCAATAGTATTACTGGTCTAGTTAAAGAACTAAAAGTTAATAAACTAGAAGAGGGTAAGAAAATGTTTGAAGAGAAGGAAAAACATCATGAAAAATATGAGAAAATTACACATAACACACCTAGGAATCTTCAAAGGAAGATTAGGAATGCTGTGAAAACAACTGTTTCTGTGAATCATACAACTGCTGTGAATACATGTGAAAAGTGCAAGTGTAAGGATAGCTTTTCTAAATCCCAAAACTTTCAAAAACATATTCCCAGAGGTAACCAAAGGAATTGGAATCAAATGGTGACTCAAAAACTGGGGAATAATGTTACTGTGATTAAAGAAAAGTTATGCCTTATATGTGGCAGAAATAATCATCTTCAACATGAGTGTTTTTATAATCCAAAAACATATCAAAAGAATGTGAAAAAGCCATGGACAGCAGCTAATATGGTTAACAAACAAAATTTTAAATCTAAAGTTAATCATACAACTGCTGCTAGAAAGATGAATTATAGGGAAAATCAAGCTATGGCTGCTGCAAAGGTTTCCACTGCAGGAACAAAAGCTAAAGATTTAGCCAACAGTTTAAAGACTAAAACAGTGGAAAAAGGAGTTAAAGCAAACAGTGGTAAACCTTTTAAAACTGTTAACACTGGTAATTCAACAGTTTCCACTGGTAGAGTAAAAAACACTGTAAGGAATACTAACAGTGTTAATTATTTTACCACTGTTAGACATAATAATAGTTATAACAGGTTTAACACTGTTAGACATAACTTTGGACCTTCAGTTAACACTGTTAGACCAAAACCCACTGTTAAGTCTAAAATTAGTTGGATTTGGACACCTTTTCAATCTAATGTTCCCAGATGTTCAAAATCTAACAATGCATCAAAATCAATAATCTTCAAGAAAGTTGATTACCTTGATGCATCAGGGAAACCCAAAGCCAAATTGGTTTGGGTTCCCAAGAGAAATTAATTTTCTATGTGTTTGTTTGTGTGCAGGGCAAGCCAAGAAGTTTATGGCATATCGACAGTGGCTGCTCAAGGCACATGACTGGAGATAAGGAAAAGCTACAGAATTTCAAATCATTTGATGGTGGATATGTAGCTTTTGGAAGCAATCCAAAAGGTGGTAGGATCACAGGCAAAGGAGTTGTTCAAAGTTCCAAGTTAAGCTTTGAAAATGTTTATTATGTGGAACAGTTGAGGTACAATTTGCTAAGTGTGAGTCAAATCACAGATAAAAAGAACCCTGTTCATTTTACTGACACTGAATGTCTTATTCTGTCTAAGGAATTCAAAATTCCAGAAGATATGATTTTAATGAGAATTCCTAGGCAAGATAATGTCTATAAGTGTGACTTAGCAAACATGGCACCTCAACCTGATTTAAATTGCTTGATTTCTAAAGCTAATTTAAATGAGTCTACTTTGTGGCATAGAAGGATGTGTCATATGAACTACAAAACCATTAATAAACTTGTCAAAAACAAGCTTGTTAGGGGTTTACCTGAGAAGGTCTATTCATGTGATGATCATTGTGTTTCTTGTCTAAAAGGGAAGCAACACAAAACTTCTTTTAAGTCCAAAGCTGTGAATTCAAACTGTACTCCTTTATACTTATTACATATGGATTTATTTGGACCAACAAGTATAAGTAGTATGGGAAAAAGATCTTATTGCCTTGTTGTAATTGATGATTATACCAGATTTACATGGGTTTTCTTTCTTAGAACAAAGGATGAGACAGGTGACATACTTAGATCATTTATAACTAAGATTGAGAACCATTTAGATAAAAAGGTTAAAATCATCAGGAGTGATAATGGAACAGAGTTTAAAAATTATGAGATGGATAAATTCTGTGATGAGAAAGGCATTAAGAGAGAATTTAGTGCTCCTAGGACTCCTCAACAGAATGGAGTAGCTGAAAGAAGGAATAGGACACTAATAGAAGCTGCTAGATCTATGCTAGCTGATGCAAAACTTCCTATGTCCTTTTGGGCAGAAGCAGTTAGCACAGCTTGTTATGTTCAGAATAGGGTAACAGTTGTTAAGCCTTATTTCAAAACCCCATATGAGCTGTTGTTTAAGAACAAACCATTGGTTAGTTTCTTAAAATCTTTTGGATGTCCTTGTACTATCTTGAATACCAAAGATCACCTAGGAAAGTTTGAAAACAAAGCAGATGAGGGTGTATTTGTAGGATATTCTATTCAGAGTAAAGCATATAGGGTTTTCAATCAAAGGACCAGAGTCATAGAAGAATCAATGAATGTCACTTTTAATGAGAATATCATTAATCCTGATGGAATAGGTCCTAAGTCTTTGTTTGATATTGATGCTCTTAACACTGCTTTTAGATATACAACTGTCAATTCTAGTACAGGTACATGCACAGATACCACATCAAGTAAAGCAGATAGAGTTCGTGAGGTTACATCAGATATGTCCTCAGAAAAGAATAAAGAGTCTTTGGAGTACATTATCTTTCCAATCTGGACTCCTGATCCTCCAGAGGTATTTTCTTCTGATCTGCCACAGTCATCACAGCATATGGAGACAGAAGAACAACCAGAAACATCATCTCAGTTTATGGAGGATTCAGAACAAATTGAAACACCTTCCAATGAAAGTTCAGAACAGCATGGTAATCTTACCAATTTGGAGGAAATCATTCCAGAGACATCCACATCTAACCTTCATGTGAACAAAAATCATCCTCTGGAACAGGTGATTGGGGATGTTAACAGTGGTGTACAAACAAGACAACAAACAGCTGCTACTGAAGAAGAATTACATACATCTCTATATGTGTGTTTTCTTTCTCAAGTAGAACCTAAAAAGGTTGTAGAAGCTCTTAAACACCCTAGTTGGATTGAGGCAATGCAAGAGGAATTGCTACAGTTCAAGATTCAGAATGTGTGGACACTAGTTGATCTACCAAAGGGAAAAAGGGCAATTGGCACCAAATGGATTTTCAAGAATAAGAAGGATGAGAGACGCATTGTAATCAAGAACAAGGCAAGGCTGGTGGCACAGGGATACACACAGGAAGAAGGGATTGATTATGATGATGTCTTTGCTCCTGTTGCTAGGATAGAAGCCATTAGACTATTCCTAGCATATGCTACATTCAAAGGTTTTTCAGTCTATCAAATGGATGTCAAAAGTGCTTTTCTGTATGGCATGATTGATGATGAAGTGTATGTGTGTCAACCCCCTGGATTTGAAGATCCTAATTATCCAGATAGAGTTTGCAGATTGGATAAGGCACTATATGGGTTGCATCAAGCCCCCAGGGCTTGGTATGAGACTTTATCTGTGTATCTCTTAGAGAATGGGTTCAAAAGAGGCACTATTGATAAGACTCTGTTCACCAAAAGAAATCAAAATGATATTTTACTGGTGCAAGTTTATGTAGATGACATCATTTTTGGTTCTACAAATGATGGTATGTGCAAGGAATTTGAAACTTTAATGCATCAAAAGTTCCAGATGAGTTCAATGGGGGAACTCACTTTCTTTTTGGGGCTTCAAGTTAAGCAGAGTTCAGATGGTACTTTCATCAATCAAAGTAAATATGTCAAAGACATACTTACTAAATTTGGATTCTCTGATTCGAAAGTGGCTAGTACACCAATGGAAACACACAAGCCACTATCTGCAGACCCTGAGGGGGAGGAAGTTGATGTACATTTGTACAGATCAATGATTGGATCATTGATGTATTTAACTTCTTCTAGGCCAGATATAATGTTTGCTGTTTGTATCTGTGCAAGATTTCAAACCTGTCCAAAACAATCACATCTGTATGTTGTCAAAAGAATCTTTAGATACTTAAAAGGACAATCTGATCTAGGTCTTTGGTATCCAAAAGATTCACCTTTTGACCTAAAAGCATATTCAGATAGTGACTATGGGGGAGTTAGTATGGACAGAAAGTCAACATCAGGAGGATGTCAATTTCTAGGAGAAAGGTTAATCTCATGGCAATGTAAGAAACAGACAACTGTATTAACATCTACTGCTGAAGCAGAGTATGTAGCTGCTGCAAGTTGCTGTGCTCAAGTTTTATGGATTCAGAATCAGATGCTTGATTATGGTTTAACTTTCTTACACACTCCTATTCATATTGATAATACTTCTGCTATCAGCATCATCAATAATCCTGTTAAACATTCTAAAACTAAGCATATAGAGATTCGTTATCATTTTATCAGAGATTGTAATGAAAAACGACTTATTCAGATTATAAGAGTTCATACTGACAATCAACTTGCAGATCTGTTCACCAAAGCATTTGATGTGGGCAGATTTACATTTTTGATTACAAGTATTGGTCTGATTAAATCTCTTTAAGCTGGTTTTCATAACTATTTTATAAAACATTTCTATCATGCTTAAGGATTAGATGCTGGTAATTGTAATTGATACTAACAGTGCTAATAGTCTTGCAACTGTTTCGCTCTTCTAATTATCACTGTTATTATTCAATTACCACTGTATATGTTAGTTATTTTCACTGTTAGTTATTTTGTTTTCACTGCTAGTTCTATTGTTATCACTGTTTGTGTTGAACTAACTTTTTGTAGGTTATCACTGTAAGCAGAAGCAATTACAACTGTTAGTGTAAACAGTTTCCACTGTTTCCACTATGTTCACTGTTAGTGTAAATCTTAACACTGTTAGTATAATCAGCTACCACTGTTTATGCTATCAAGTTGAAATTTCACTATCATCTTTGTTTATCTTTATATATTTTTAAAAAAAAAAAAATTATCTATATATAATTTTGTGTAATACTAATACTATTGCAATCACTAGTGTTGAGTAATAATTTCTTTGGTCAGGGGTTATTTCCATTCACTTAGTGTATCAAAGTTAGTATTGTTCACATGTATAATACTGTCAGTTTATTATTTCCACTGTTTTAGAATAGTTTCCACTGTTTTAAAATGGTTTCCACTGTTAGTGTTCATATTGGGATTTTTATTTCAAAATTAGGTCATTGACACTAACAGTATAAATACTCCCAACACTTGTATATTTTCTCTTACGCTTTCATAACCACTGCACTCATAAACCCTATAACCACTGCTATCGTAAATTATACACAAATTTCTTCATGGCTTCTTCTTCATCAACCACACCTCAACTCGCTTTAGGCAAGGATCATAACATGATTGCCTATCTGGTAAAACCATCAATAGCCAATGATTACATAGAGATCATTGATTTTCTGCATAATTCTACCATTTATCATGCGCTAACTGTCGCACCCAGAATTTCATATGATCACATTAATGAATTCTGGGTTAAAGCAAAGATTGAGGAAGAAGCAGGTGTTACAAAAATTGTTTCTACAGTTGCTGGGCACCAAGTGGTTATTTCTGAAGCATCCATTCGTTCTTCTCTTCATCTTCAGGATGAAGAAGGTATAACTTCAATTTTTGATGAAGCTTTATACTTGAATTTACAACGAATGGGATATGAGGGTAATTTGGGTGGGTATGTTTTTCAGAAAACAATGTTTTCATATCAATGGAGGTTTTTAATTCATACATTACTGCACTGCTTATCATCAAAACGTTCATCCTTTGAACAATTCAGCAGTAATGTAGCATATGCCTTGGTATGCTTAGCTACTGGTCAGTGTTTTAATTTTTCCAACTTTATTTTTGCTGGTATGCTAAGGAACATTAACCAACCTAAAATTAAATTTTTAATGTATCCAAGGTTTGTTCAATGCTTTCTAAATGAACAAATATCTGATTTACCTGCCTTGGATAAGATTATAGGTATCTCTTCTTTTAAACCAAAAGTATTTTCAAATATGAAGAGAGATACTTCTATAAAAGGTGTTATGTTTTCTGGGAGGGTAACAGCATTGTTTCCAACTATGCTTCCTGCACCCTCCACCACAGCATCTGTACCACCAACAGAAGCTGCACCAGTTGTTGAAAGAATGGAACAACCCATTCCTTCTTATCCCACAACAACTGGGGGTAATAATGATCAACAAGGGAACAAATTCACTGTAACCTACACCAGAAAAGCCAAAAAGGCTACACACCAGGTGACTGAGGATCATGCTGCTCAGTCATCTCAGTCCATTGACAGGAGTCATGAACAGCATGTGGTCCATGAGGAGAGGGGTGACCATTCTGTAAGGGCTGCTTCTACTGCTTCTAGCCCACTGGCAGAGCAGGACAGAAGTAACATCAATAAGACCCAAGCAGAGGCAACATCAAAACATGATTCTACTCCTGTAGATGATTTTGGTGGTCCCAGTACCAATAACCAAGGGGAATCTGTTGATCATACTAGGTATGATACAGGTTTTGATACACCTGTCAATGATTCACCTAGGAAGTCACATTCTGATGGTGATGAGGCTAGAACTAACTTGGAATTGACAAAAATGATAGATTATGTGTGGGAGAAGTTTAGGGTGGAAAGGAGAAACAATAAAAAGAAGGATGAGCAGATTGCAAATCTACAGCAGAGGGTTGCTCAATTGGAATATATAGTGGTTAAGGTTTTGAAAGAAGGGAAAAAGTATGTGATAGTTGAGGGTGACTCTGCAGAAGCAGCTTTCAAAAAGGGGGAGAAATATTGGACTAACAAAGGTGATGATGAAAAGAAAGAGGATGGTAAGCAGGGTGATGATGAACAGAATGATGATGATGTTGGTGATCACATTGATGAGGATATAGAGTTGGAAGCAGCACAAATTCATCAAGAAACTGAGAAGGTCAATGAAGGTGAGAATCAGAAAGAAAATGAGAAGACTTCACAGGCTAAAAGGCAGAAATCAATTCCTGTGCAGTCTGTCAAAGCTAAGAAGCATAAAACCACCACCTTACCTCCAGTTCAGATTAGAGAACCTTCTACTACACCTGCTGCTGCACAATCTATGCCCAAGATTGACCCTAAGGATAAAGGTAAGGGTATCTTGGAGGAAGAGCCAAAATTGAAAAAGCAGAAAACTATGCCTCCTACTGAAGCTACAATGAATGATGATGAATATGCACAGAGGTTATTTGCTGAGATAAATGCAGATGTGCTAGCAGAGGAAATGGTTGATGTTGAGATAGAACCTGGTAAATTTATGAAAATGACTAAGGAACAGGTTCAGGAGTGGGATGAAGCACAGCTAAGAGAACAAAAACAAGATGACATTGAATATCTGGTGGATCAGCTCAAGAAAAAGAAGGCAGATGAATTGAAAAGGACTAGAGCTGCCAAAGCTGCTGCTAAAAGGAATAAACCATTGACAAGAGCTCAACAGAAAAGAAATTTGGTTTTGAAGTTAAGAGGTGGTAATATTTCAACTGCAAGACTTAATGCCATGTCTCTTGAGAATCTACAAAGAATATGGGATAGGGATACATTTCTAAACCCTGAGGCTGCTAAGAAAGCAGAAGAAGTCAAGAAAGCCAAAGAAAAAGCAGAAAGAGAAAAGAAAAAGAAGATAAAATTTGATAAAAAGGTTGAAGATGAAAAAGAATGGGAAAGGATGAGTGCTGAGCTTAAACAGAAAAGGAAACAAGAACTTGCATCAATTCCAGATTTACCAAAGAAAAAATTAAAGTTGGATGATTTGATTGTGGTACAACCTCTACAACATATTTCTCCTGATAACTCTCCTGGAATCATTGATTGGTCTGTGGTAAACTTTACAATTCCAATTAAATGTGAGAAAATTAGAGTTGAAAGAGCAGATACTTCTGTTTCATATTGGAGGTCATTCAAAGAGTTGATCAGGGTGATTGTTAGAGAAGATCTGATCAGAATGTATAAGATTGGATCTGAGAAAGGACTAAGCACCAAAAAGTTTGATAGTGTTTATGAATTGAGTGTTTGGTCTGGGATTTCAATGATGTATGAACCAGAAAGATTCAGATTTGAGTTCAATACTTTCAGGAATGTGAAGCAGTGGATCTATCTTAGCAATCCAGGTGTTCATCAAGTTATTTTTGATGATGCTACTATGATTTGGATGCTCACTGACAGAGAATATGATATGAGTTTGAGTTTATTAAGAAGTTTAAGGCATGCTAAATTATTTGTCTCATTCAACAATGATTTGGCAGAGGATTTGGTATATATGATCCTGAATCAGATTCATAAGAAAGAGGAATATGAGAGAAGACACAGAGATCAAAGATAGTTAGAAAGAGGTCATATTGAAGATTTAAGAGAAACTTAATACTGTTGGGGACAGATTAAGTTTAGGGGGAGATTGTTGGGAAATAAGATTTCTGATGTTATTACTGCTGTTGAAGAATGCACAAGGCATTAACACTGTTAGTGTTATTGTTTCTACTGTTGTTACAACTGTTAGTGTTTTGGTTATTACTGTCTTCAGAGTTAAAGCTGTTAGTTGAAGTCTTCATGAATTACCACTGTTGGTGTTGGTTACCACTGCTAGTAGAAGATTTCAACTGTTATTGAAGATTGAAGATAAGTGTTACAACTGTTAGTGTTACAACAGTTAACACTGCTTAGGCTAGTTACCACTGTTGGTATATTAGTCTAGTAAATTGTACAAGTGTTAACACTGTTATAGGAATTACCACTGTTTATATAGTCGTGGTAGTTAACACTGTTTATATCTAGAATAGGAGGGAAGTCAGAGTTTGAATAATTATGGATTGTAACTGCTTCCATAATTATAGGAGATTGTTTAGCAGGACTCTATGTGTTATAAATAGAGATCCTTAACCTAGATTAGGTTATCAGTTTTTGCGCAGCTTCAAGGTTTTGTAACCCTAATACAAATCAGTGTATTCGTCTTATATTATTAATAAGATTGGAGCTTTTTATAATTCTGTTATTATTATTCATATTGATCTTCATTGTATTACTAAGTGTTATTCCGCAAACTTCTTAGTAATCATTCAAAACTGTGGTTATCTAATAGTTTATTAGATAGATCTTGGTTTATCATAAACCTCGAAGGTGTCTTATCTCTAGGCTTATAGAAAGTATTATCGTTTTGAGTATAAGGCCTTTTAGGTTTAGGTGGAGAGACACTATGAGTACTATCTCTCTTCAAAATGTTTACAGGTTTACTACCTAATCCCGGTTTGAAGCCTAACTTGTCTACACCTAAACTAGAGTTAATTGGTGTCTTCACATTATTCACTAACTTATGTGATGCTTCCAACTTCTTGTTCGGACAACAAGAAGCTACATGTCCCTTTTGGTGACATTTGAAGCAAGACATCTATTTTCGTGATTTACTGACTTTTGCATTCTCAGTCTTAGTCTCAGGCACTAAAGGATCACTAGTATGTTTCTTATTAATCTCAGCATCTGTCTTGATATCATTCATCATTCCACTTTATATAAACTATACTTTAGTGAAAAGAATCCTCTTACCATTATCAGATGAAGGATTCTTAATAACATCCTTCTGTGCATCTGACTGTTTAGACTTATTAGTTACTTTGATCTCAGGATTTGCTTCAGTCATCTCAATGTCTACAGGAGTCTTAGTGTAATTTGAATTGAATGGAGGGGGTTCATTATTGTAAGCTAAACCAGTCTTATCCTTTACACTACATTGAGCATCAAGCATTTATCCATCTCAGATGTTCTATAATTTTCTATCTTACGATTTTGCTCAACTAGCTTTAACTTATACTCAACTAACTCCTTATCTTTATTAGCAATAGTTTGATTTAAGTCCTTCAAATTCAAATAAAGACCATCTATGATTATCGATTTCTCATTAATGGTATCTCTAAGTGCAGTGTTATCAGAAATATCAGACTTAATCTTATCTTTTAAGGCCTATTTATCCTCTCCTAACCTACGCACATCAAGCTTCGCCAGTTCAAGGTCGGATACTACAGTCTTACTAGATTCAGTCAGCATACTAACTTGAGATGATAGGTTCTTATTTGATATGGTTAAAACACTAACCTGTGACTGCAAATCTGTAACTAAATAACAGACATCAGCAAGAGTATGAATATCAATACATACACTTTTCTTGTCTATTTGAACTTCAGCCAAGCATGCTACAAAGTGTCACACCCCCTAATTCGGGTTGCGGAAGCGAATCAGGTCGGGGCATGACTAATCAATAACCAAAGCACAAGATATATAGTAAACGACTCTAAATGAGACGTTTTGGAAAATACATTACAATACATTGCATTACATGAGCTTTCAAAAGTAATAAGTCATATAGATACATCATTAGTGAGTTCGCAGATTGATTCTAAAGATTTTAGTTACATAATCATAGTACAAAAGATAATGCCAGTAAAATCCTCATAAGTGTATGCATGCGACTCGTACTAGCTTAGCATATAAGTAGATCCTGCTGGGCATCCCTACTCAAGCTACGTACCTGAGAATGCATCACTAAAAAGGTCAACCAAAAGGTTGGTGAATCTCACAGGTTTATAGTAAGTTACAGTTTTGAACACATCATGTAGTAAATTTAAGTAATGATTGCACGTATGCAATAGTTTCGATATACATTGCCATGAGCACCATAGTTGAAGCTTAACAGTGTAGTGTGAATAGTACATTCAAGTACAATATCACGTACCCCCATGAGTGCTATCCGAACACTCATATGTAACAAATACTAATATGCCTGTTTCTACGGTGAAATCCATGGTAGCGCTACTACCCCAGGCAGGGATTGTCAATCCCAAATGGATCCATCTACTAGTAATCGCGCTTAAGTCCATAACTAACAACTTATGATAGGAGGCTTTCAGTGGATAAAAGTAAAACCCATGCAATCGATATACCAGTAAATCAGTAAGTAAATCAAGTAAGTAATTTCATGTGTTCGAGTAAAACAAGCAATGCATCTCCCCCAAAATAGTAAAACAGTAAAAAGGGGCCGTGAGACTCACCTGAGTCTAGTAGTATCAAGCAGTAAATCAAGCAATGAGGTTCTCCGAACCAATAACCTCTAGTGTCCTAAACGCGTAAGGTTAAGTAAGTAAGTGGATATCATTAAGATTATCCATGCTAGTTGTTCACTCAACTAGTTAATGTCCATTAGTCTGTTATTTGTAATTGTTCGTATTTGTAGTCTGTCGTTGTGTGAATATGGCCCGTTGGTGAGTTTCGTAATAATGATTATCAAAAGCATTATTATTATGTTTGTCTCATTGTATACTTACAAAAGTATATGTGTCACATGTTTCCGAGTTATTCCAAATATTGTATTGACGTTAAATCAAGTATATTGTGATATTGTCTTGTTTGAAAAGTCGGTTACGCAAAGTTAGTGTTGAACACTATTTATGAGACAATAAGGATTGTCGGGAATTACTATTCACGAGACAATAACATTTTCAGTCGGTTTCAAGTATAAAAGTGTTAGTTTTTGCGATAACGATGCTACGACAATCGAGTTTTATACGACAATAGTGATGCGACAATAGGGTTTCGGTTACTGTTCATGCGACAATGGTATTGTCGCAGGTCTGAGATTTCCCGTTTTTGTTTAAGTGTTCGTTTTTGTTGACTAGGTCAAACGTGTTCGGTTTGACCCGAAACTTTTAGGGAAGTCTTAAATATGTTAAATAAACTTTAGAAAATTGTCGTTACATTTTATGGTTGACCCGAAGTGTCAGTTTTGTAAAATGACTAAAACAGTCCCTAAGTTTAATAGTTCCAGATTTTTACTCAGTTTCGACTCGCGATTTCACCGGTTTCTATTCCGATTCAAGCCTAACCAAAAATCACACATGTTCTCCTAGATGTCTAGTTCATTTCTGCAATTTATGGTACTTTTATATGTTCGTTTACTATTTTAAACAAAAATGGAAATTAAAAGTGCTCAGGTTGAGTCTAAGAACGAGCTCAGTCCATAGATCGGTTCCTACACAAAATTCCGTGGGGATCTGGTCAAAGTGGTAAACATAAAAGTTGTAGCCAACATCTTAACGGTCATTTTTTCTTTTAGACTTCGTAAGTTGATTCTTCCTAGAACTCAAGATATGGTCTCGAGAAGGAGGCGGATGTTCCTGTTCGCCGGAACAGTAACGCGCACCTTAACGGAAATATTATTTTAAAATAGCAAATGAAGTCGAAATGTTACGAAATTGGTGTCGTTGTAAAGCTAACATCACGAAATACATTTTAGGCTTAGTATTCGTTCATTTTTATGTTGAAAACATTTTTATATAATTCATTGAAGTAGATGAAGTTTCTGGACAATAAACATAGAACAACGATTCGAGTTTTAAAATGTGTTTCGGTTTATATTTTGGACATTTTAGTGTTGAGTGAGCATAATAACATGTATATATATGTTAATCAAGTAAAACTAATGAGTGATGAAGTTCCTTACAAAGAAAATGATGGAGAGACAAAGAAACTAAGCTGAGAGATCTTTTCCTCGCGTTTTCTTGATTTTCCGAGTTGGTGGTGCTATGCTGGTTCAATGGTGGTTGAATGGTGGTGTGTCGTGGTTGTTCTTGGGGCTGGAAGTCAGTAAGGGAAAGAGAGAGAGTCGTGATAGAGAGAGAGAGACTTAGAGAGAGAGTGGACATATGATGAATGAGGGTGTGTTTGGTTATTTTAATCAAGGAAATGGAAGCAAGATCCACAATTTGGGGGAAAGGGGCATGGGGCTGGTCTCATCTGTTTTTGGTGGGCCGCACCCCATGTGGGTGTGTTAAATTGTTCAACGTTGTGCGTGGTGTTCGTTTACGCGTTCATTTCGTCGTCCGTTTAAACGTTAAACGTTTTATGTATTAGTTTTCGTTAACGATTTAAGTCACGATATTTTTAGTGAAAGTTTTACTTAAATAATATATTTTAGGTTACTAAAATGTAATTTGGGTTTTTGTTTGGTCGTCGGTTGCGAATTGTTCGTTTATTCTTATCGTGTAACATTTTTAAACGTTATAAATATATACGTGTAATAGTAATATTTTTACCTTGAGTATTTATCAAAATACTTAGTTTTAAGTTATAAAAATATAACTTTGATTTATTTCAACGGTTGAGCGCGTTTCACACATTTTCATAGCGTTCGGTTACGTTTTAAGCAAAACGTATGTGTTCGTTATATTATAAACATAATATAAAGTAATTATCAATGTTATTAAATAATTTCATATTATTTAATAATAGTTTCACCAACGTCCGTATTTGAATTCCTGCATGATTTGTTTATACGCGATTTTTAAATAATTGTTTTGTGTTATATATACATATAATCATATATATAATACTTGTACGCTTTGGTATTTTAAGTATATAATACTTTAAATAAAAGTTTAAATTTGGACCAAATTTTGGGTCATTTTTGACCGGGTGTCACACAAAGTCATCTGGACTCATGTCTTCAGTTGAATCCATGTAAAGCACGTCTTCATCACTTGCTTTCACTTAAAGTTCCAGCACCTCTGCTTCAGCATCAGTAGGCATATAGGATGTGGAATCAATAGTTTTCTTTTGATCATCAATTTCATCCATGAGAGCTTCCTCTGACTGAGCCTTCGAATCATAAGACCTATCTAACTACTTTACCACTAAGGCTTTGGAAGCTAGAGAACTTCCCGAACCTTTTTTCCCATTGCCTATTTCAACTTTAGGTCTTTGACACTCACGAGCGAAGTGTCCATAACCTTGATAGTTGAAACACTTGATCTTATCAAACCCTGATCGGTTGCCAACTACCTTTCTATTAGTCATTTTCAAGAAATTCTTAACTCTCCTAGACAATATAACAAGTTGATCCTGGAGATATATTTGTTCAAGATAATCAAGGTCTATCTGTTCATAGTCTTCATCAAACAAGATGTGATCATTGATTTTACCCTGAATATAGTTTTCATAAGAAGCAACAAAGGAAGAAAGAACAGACAACTGCTATTCAGCAGATTTTACACTCATAGGCATCTTCTGATGCTCTTAAGGTAACTTCTCAGATGATTTTCCTTTTGATTCAAACCAGATGAGGTAAGAAAGCACATGTCCTTAGTTATCATTTCACTTGTAGTACCAGTATCACCAACTAATAAAGTTGTGGTCGAACTGGATGATGTAGTCGAGAGACTTGATTTTCCATGATATAACCCAGGATTTTGTACCTGATCAGAATCTGTATCTCTCGATTGCTTGGTGAAATCATACCTTCCGAGCTTGTCAATTACACGCTCTAAGGTCATTTTTGCATATCTTTTCTCATTATCTTTTAGCATAACACCATGTATTTCCCATTTAGAAGGCAAATGTAACACCCCCAAATTCTTCGATTTGGATTAGCGGAAGCATTTAGTTAAGTATGGGGAATGCCACAATATACAGTACATGCATACGTATCAGAGCATATGATTACAACAGAACAAATATATTAAGATGCCAAATGTAATAGTTACAAAGTTTACGATTTTTCAAATCGTGCAAATGTGAAAGTTATTAAGTTTACAAAAGTAGATTTCATAAATATGACTAAAACAGATTAGTTATATAAAAGAAATCCAGTTGTCAAAAGTTGGCATCCTAGTTTCATCGTGGGTCACCTAGAATCCGTATGTGCAGGCGGTCCTTACGTATGCTGCTAATTCCCTGAAAAACATTGTAAAAAGTCAACAACGAGGTTGAGTGAATTCACAGGTTTTATGTTTGCAATAGTTAAATCAAGTTTGTAAGCACAGTTGTTAAAACCAATACGTTCACAAATAGTTATTGCCATAATAGTCAAGTAATTGTTTTGTGGAATGTTATCCAAAATACAGTTCGCGTGGGATGTTACCCAAAATACCGTTTACGTGGGATGTTACCCAAAATACAGTTTACGTGGGATGTTACCCAAAATACAGTTTACGTGGGATGTTACCCAAATACAGTTTACATGGGATGTTACCCAAATACAGTTTACGTGGGATGTTACCCAAATACAGTTAAAGTTACCCAAACAGTACCGGTCGTTCTCCGGTCAAAAGACGCACGGGTCGTTCTCCCGTCCAATAAAACAGTTTCCCGGTCGTTCTCCGGTCTAAATACGCACGGGTCGTTCTCCCGTCCAAACACTGCTGGTCGTTCTCCAGCGAAATACGCACCGGTCGTTCTCCGGTCCAGAATACGCACGGGTCGTTCTCCCGTCCACTTGGCCAGTCGTTCTCTGGCACTAAAATACGTAGTTGGTCGTTTGCTAGCGTTTTTATAAAAGTACCGGTCGTTCTCCGGTATACCAAACAAAGTTTAACACGACATTCGTATGAAAATGTGGTATCATAAATTTCCAGTTTTGTGTATGAGTTTAACAGTTCAAGCACTCTAATCGTGTGAGCAAACAAGTATGATAAACAATCATATGAGTAAAAGCCGTTATGGCAATAAGTAAAACAGTTGACTATGTTTTCCACCCCTGTTCAAAAGCAGTTAAAACAGTAAAAGTAGGGGCTGTGAACTCACCTGTTGAGTTAAGTAATGTGCGAGTGCTAGCAAAGCCTAAAGCTCAAGTATAGTCCGAAATCTCCTAACGCCCTAAACGTATGAGATTTGATAAGTATGTGGATGTCTTAGTTTTACCATCCATGCTAGTGTCCACGCAACTAGATTATGTCCAAGTATTCGTTTATCGTTCAGTTTTGTAGTTTTGAAAACATGTACGGCCCGTTGGTCACGGTGTGTAATAATAATTCTCAAAAATATTATTATCATGTTTCGATTCATTTGCATACTCATAAAAATATGTGTTAACCATTCTTACATTGGTTTAATATCATATTAAATAATTATCATCATTTGGTACCCATTTTAAGAAAATTTCAAAGTGCTGAAAAATGTTGACCAAAGTTGACCGCGAGTTGAGATTTCTCGCGAGTCGAGTTGAGATTTCTCGCGAGTCGAGTTGAGATTGCCTCGCGATTCGAGTTGAGATTGCCTCGCGAGTTGAGATTTCTGCGAGTCGAGTTGAGATTTCTCGCGAGTCGATTTGAGATTTCTGCGAGTCGAGTTGAGATTTCTCGCGAGTCGAGTTGAGATTGAATCTCAACTCGCGAAACTCGCTGTTCGTGATTTTTATGCAATTTTTGACTTTTAAAGCATTTTTAATGGTGTTTTTGGACATAATAAGTTAATATGACACTAATACATGGTACATTAAGTATTATAAACATGAGATAACAAAGAAAATACCGAAATCAAAGAGTTTTCGAAAAGTGTCGGAAACTTACGCGCGTCGATTTTAAAATCCGAAAAGGTAGAAATGTTGCTCGTGATCTCGTGAATGTTTTATTCCAAAGGAGCTAGATGATTCGAGTGCGTTTTGTGGTGTTATTTTAGTGATTTAAGTGGTGGAGGTGTGGTGGTTGTGGTTAGAGAGAAAAGAGATGGAAGAGAGAGAGTGAGTGGGTGAAATGAGGGTGGGGAGGAGGGAAAATGCAGATTTTTGGGGGGTTAGGGGGAGGGAATCTCCCAAATTTTAACCCCGCGTTTGCGCTCCGTGCGGTGTTCGTTTTCCCCGTTTATTCAATGTTATAATCTTTTAAATGGTAAATATTTAAATACGTTTTTGCTTATATTTTTGGTTGAAATATTTTATGGGAGTAATTTAGTTAGGTTTAATAAAATTTTTAACTTTGTTTCATTTTAGTTTACAAAGTAAATGTTTATACGTTATGAAATACTTTGTAAATATTATCGTCATAATATTTAATAAACGTTAATGTTATTTAATAATTTCGTTTTATTAAATGATTTTGTTCACCAACAGTCATTTATTTTTGTCGCATTGTCTAAATTGTTCTATACATAATTACTACCAATTATGAATAAGTATTACTACGCGTAATAGCTAGTTGGGCTTTGCTAGACTTACCTCTAAAATGGATTGTGAATTCACTCAAAGTAGGGAATTAGCCTAATAATGCAAATGTTTAAAGCTCGTAATTACGTTTAAATTTGCGAGTTGTTACAGCAAACCCTCAATGAACTTGTCAGTTTTCTTTTCTTCAGTAATGGTAATCTCGTGGCTCTCAAGTTCACTTAGTAGATGGTAGTAACGTGTGACGTAGGCCTCAAGATCTTCTACCTTTAAAGCTTTAAACACAGTAAAATGCTTTTTGAGAAGATTCTTCTTGTCGGGTTTCATCTAGTGGACTGCCTTCACATCTTTTCTCAAGTGCTTCCCAGAGCGCTTTAGCAGTATGAAAAGATTTCAGATGATGATTGATCTCCTTAGGAGGACTCATTTTGATTGAAGAATGAGCTTTATTTTCAATTTCAAAGTCTTTCTTTTGTTGATCATTCATAAGATGATAGGCAACAACCACAATAGCATTTTCAACAGTAGCAGTAGGTGCAGTGTATCCATTCTTGATACACATCCAGATTGACAGATCATGGAATCTATAGTAAGATTATGTAACACCTGGTCAAAAAGTCAAACTTTCGCGCCTAATTAAAACTTTAAATAATGGTATTTTTATATGAGATTATAACAAAGTGTTCAAAAACGTAAGTCGTTTTAATTTAAAATGCATTCTGGTAATTTTAAATCGCGCGAAAACAATCTATTAAATTTTAGTTTCAAAATAGTATTTTTATAAAATACTTCAACTCGAAAACATTTCAAATTAATATAAACGAATTTTAGAATTTAGAATACTATTTTAAATTACGATCGGGTACAAAAACACGAGCTTTTAACGCAACAGTTGGGGACAACCCACCCCCACTAAAAGTGAGGGTCAGCCTCCCTCCCCACCCCATTTCATGTTTTCATTTTCTTTCACTAAACACACACATCTATACCTCTATCTCTCTCTTTTCTTTCTTTCATCCTCAACCACAACAACTAACAACAACAACAAATCTACAACAATAACAACAACATAAACGGAATCAGTAGCAACAAAAACATCACCAACATCATCCTTGTATCATCTCCATCATCATCTTTGTGTTCATCATCTTCATCATCGTAGATCTTGATCTCTCAAATCGTAAGGATTTACTCTCTTTTCCTTGTTATTTCCAGTTAGAAATACTTAAAAAAACATGTTTAAACATTATATCAACAAGATTTGGCCAAAAAATGGGTTAGATCTTGGTTTTGGGTGAAAAATTGTCGAATAGTCCGTTGCATCGCAGGGGACCAAAAACAGTGCCTATGTCGCAGGTTATGTCGCAGGATGGATGTCGTTGCTTATGTCGCATCACTGCGACACAAATCCTTGTGTCGCACTAAAATCACCGACGTTGCATGTAGCGACACAAAACCTTATGTCTCATTAAATTGCGGATGTCGCACTTGGCGACACAAACCCTTGTGTCGCAGGACCCTTTTAGCGACACAATCTTTGCGTCGCAAACACAGAACCTTGAAAACACATGATTTTCACTAAGTGTCGAAACTAAGATTTTGCCACTCATATTTACTCCAAAGATGGAATTTCGGAGCGTTTTTCACTACAGCAACATAATAAAAATAATAAAAAATTTCCAAGCTCGACCCCAGCCAGGGGCTCTGCCCCTTACCCCGCCAGGGGTTGCCACCCCTTGGACCCCGCTACCAGGGGCGCTGCACCCGCACCCCCGTACACGGTTTCCAAACCTGAACAACAAATGAATATTTACACAACTCGCTTAGACAAACTGATTTGTCTCTTACTTATATAACCTCATGTGTTTAGGACACAAGGAGGTTACCATTTGGACAACACATGTATCGTAGGATCGCTGACAACTCACAGTTGAGTTCATAGCCCCACTTTTTCAACTGTTTTACTGTTTTCGGGGTGAGACGCATACACAATTACTATTTTTGAATTATAATGATAAACATTTATAATTCACACTTGACTATATTACTGTATGTAATACAAAATGTGTAATACGTAGAAATTACACCCACTATATTGTTGTAGGACAATACCATAGTTTAACCTGGATAGGTTACCACTATACACTACTGGATTGTTGAAAAACAATTACCCTTACATAACTTGCTTAAGTTATCACTATACATTGGCTATATTGTCGCGGGACAATACTATCAAATATATTAGAACTGCTTAGTTTTATTAACGCTGGACAACAACTAAGTTGGTTACAGGATTAGTTTTCCTTTTACGGACTAAGAATGCCTTTGTATTCCATTGTTACTAGAATGGATTTGCACTTAAATAAACATTAACCACGGACCTCAATATACTTTCTAGGCCGAGGCTAGAAGTATACGTTAGTAACGTACGTTAGTATAGCCCTTTATACTAATACAAAACAGCTAGGTGATGTTTATACATACCTAGGCTCCTTGTGCTACACATAATACCTAGATACACTAAACCACTTTCATGTGTTATGTGTTACATGATACCCAGTTAGATGTGTTGTAGACTAAGACTTTTATATATATACATATATATATAGACATATACTTGTACATTATCTCAAGCACATGGTGCTATCTATAATTTACTTATGTATATAGATATACATACACTCTGACAAACACGTTCATACTAGTCGGGCATGTCGTACTACTGTCGGCTCTCATTTACTGAAGTCGGGCATGTTGTAATACTGCCGGCTCAATTACATACTATGCTTGCGAGCAATTCGGTCGATGCCAGTTGGGCACACAACGATGCCACGGTAAAGTGGGCACAAAACGATGCCACGGTACTGCAGTGGGCACAAGTCTGATATCTCGGTAAAGTGATACAATCGATGGATGGGCGAGCTTATGCTCGTGATCCACACTCATTCACAGATGGGCGAGCTTATGCTCGTGATCCGCAACAAGTTAACGGGTCGGTGGGATTTCCACGCGAGGCCGTTAGCTCAATCATGTCCGGGTTAGCACACACTAACTGGTCAAACGGACACAATAAATACTCAATCATGTCCGGTTAGCTCACACTATCTGGTCAAACGGACACAATAAATACTCAATCACGTCCGGGTTAGCTTACACTAACTGGTCAAACGGACACACTAAACATTTCAATCATAGATCTGCGGGTCTATAATTAATTATTACTGGATGCAATACACTAGTTACTCAATCATAGTCTGCGGGACTACAATTTAATTTTTGCTGGACACCACATATTATGTCACGGGGGCATCCTCACGTTTTAATACAACATGAGTAACGTCATTACTCGTTAACATATGACGCGGTCATACAATCACACGATTCATACTTAGGCATGTATTGCCTCACGTTTGTAGACACAATTATACCTGATTGGTATCTAGGCATAGTATGCCACACTCTTTATGTACTTAGATACACGTCACCACTATTTGGGTATGAAATACCCCGTTAGAGTTATATACATTGGTATTACAATAACATAACAATACAATTCAACTCGTGGATTTTGAAATCATTTTCAAAAAATAAAAGGTTTATACTTTATGTTTCAACTAACAATCCTATGAACTCACCAGCTTTATAGCTGACTCGTTTTAGCATGTGTTCTCAGGTGCCCAGCAGGATTAGGATTGCTACAAGATTATGCTAGCTCGAGTCGCATGTTTTCACAATTGGATTTTTCTACATAACTTTTGTATTACAACTTATGTATTGAAATTATTTTGCGAACTCGCAACTTGTATCCACCTTTATTTTGGAAATGTATAACTATTTTCAAACGTGTCATTTAGAGTCGTTCATTATGTACCTTTGTGATGTGATATTTGATTTGGTAACACTTGACCCGATCGCTTCCGCAACCCGAAAATTGAGGGTGTTACAGATTGGTATCAGAGCCTAAGGTTATAGTGAACTAGGTTGCATTTAGTGGGCCTAGACTATGACCGTTAGGCAGTATTCCTCATAAGGTATAACTGGTTCAGGGATTACGTCATACGAGTTTAATTTAACATAGCATAGCTAACTATGTACAATTAAATAAAGATGATGTGATATCTGAAAGGGGTTATACTGGATCAGGAATGCACTAGTTGACTCTGATTGTTACGTGCTAGACACCCTAGGCTATTATATGTACTGTAGGTATATATTAATAGGCCTTGCTTGTGTACTACTTCTATGTATCTATATATATACTCAGTACATATAACACAATTCTGCTGTACCATCAGATACTCTCAAAGAGGCACATCGCCATCTTCCTCACTAGCACCACTCAACACTCTCTCTGTATGTACGCATAGGAGAGTATCATACCTATCATTGAACCTCGAGAAGGAGGCATAAACATTACCAATTGGGATGGAAACCCACACATGCTAAAAGTTCACCAAATTTAAAGCAAAAAAATTTCTCACCATAGGGGAAATCACTACCAGGGCGTGTCACGATCACTACCCTCATATTATTTTCACTCGCTCTCATCGTCGGGCAGACGATCCCCAATCAAATTGGTCAACCACAACACTCAAACGTTTGGGAACGTTCTTCCAACAGTTAAACCGAAAATCAACGACTTATTTATGCCTCGATATCAACTTTGACCATACTGATCACCATTGGATCAGTGTTGACTAAGTCCACAAAATCACCGCAATCATAAATTGATCATTTAGATCATCACGATTCAATACCTCGGTGCCTATGTTGGGATCTGAGCAGAATTGATTAAGTGTTGAAGACTTGCCACTGTTAGTTCAATCGATTGCCACTGTTAGAAGGAATGAAGACTAGCCACTGCTAGTATATTTGTAGCAGCGGTGTTACTGTTAATGTAATAACACTTAGTGTCTGTAATGGGAACTTACTACCACTGTTGGTGTAAAGTAAGTTACTCCCACTGTTAGTGTTATTTTGAGTCGGTTAAGTTTGTTAGAGATTATTATGGAATAGATATACATTCCATAGAAGTGTAGATTTTATAGGACTCTATGTATTATAAATAGAGATCTTGTAACCTAGTTTAGAGAATATATCATAGGTTATGATTAGCTTCAAGGTGAAAAACCCTAATACAGGCGTGTATTCATATTATTATTAACTTAAGAATATTGAAGCTTTTGGTGATAAATTTGTGCATGTTATTCAATCTTCTTGATAGTTGTTAATAGTTATTCCGCAACTAATTAACAATTCAATTCAAAGCAACATAATAAAGATCGTTAAGGGATTCACAGTGGTATCAGAGCAAGTTTTGCTTTGATATTCAAGAAGATTGAAGATTTAAGTTTTATAAGAAGATAACAGCAATGGCTACAGAGTTAAACGAAGGGGGTACAGGCAACAAAGATTCCAATGCTCAAACCTGATGAGTTTGATCTATGGAAGGTCAGGATCAAACAATATATGCTTCTCATAGATTATCAGATTGGGAAGTTGTTGTTAATGGTCCTGCTTATAAAGTAGACAGTGATGGTGTCAGAGAAAGACTCCCACCAACAATAGAAGCGAGAGAAAGGTTAGATCAACTGAGTACAAGGCTTTAAGTACTCTACTTCTGTCAATTCCCAATGAATATCAAAGAAGATTTGAAAACTGTGATGATGCTAAAGAATTGATGGAAGCAATACAGAAAAGGTTTGGAGGGAATGAGAACACTAAGAAGAATGAAAGATCTATGCTTAAACAGCAATTTCAGAACTTTAATTCTGTCAAGTCAGAAACTTTGACTCAAACCTTTGATAGGTTCACTAAACTTGTGGCAGATCTGGAAAACCACAAGGTTAAGATTGATAAGGATGATCTGAACAGAAAGTTCTTAAGGTCATTAGGTGAAGAATGGACCATATACACGGTTGGTCTAAGACAGAGTGCAGATAGAGAAGTTAAGGAGTTAGAAGACATCTACAATGACCTAAGAAACTTTGAATCTGAGATAGAAAGCAAGAAGCAGACATCTGGATATAGTCACAATGTAGCCTTTATGTCCATGGGTGGATGAAAGGGTGAATCAAGCCAACAAAAATCTACCTATTTGTCTGGAGGAGTAGGATCATCTGAGATCAAATCTAATGATCAGGTTCTAGAATCTTTCTTTTCTAGTAATGTGAACTCTTCACTTACTAATGAAGATCTAGAACAGTTTGATGGAGATGATTTAGAAGAGATGGATATCAAACTGCAAATTGCCTTGATAACTCAGAGGGCAAAGAGATTTATGTAGAGAACTGGGAGGAATAACTTTGCATACAAGAGGAATGATGCCAACTGGTTTGATAAGAGCAAAGTTGAGTGTTTCAACTGTCATAAGATGGGACACTTTGCCAGAGAATGCAGGAGTCCCAGGCAAGAGCAGAATGGTAATGGTCAAAGGTCAGGGAGCAGTGGAACTCAATCAAGAAACATACATGTTCAAGGTGCTTCATCAAATGCTTTGGTCTCAATGGATGGATGCGGATGGGACTGGAGTGATCAAGAAGAACATGTGATGAAGAATCAATGTCTGATGGCCATAGCTGAATCTGACAAAAAGTCAGATGTTCCCTATGAGGTACAAATTAAATTATGTTCTGCTGTATGTAAACAAACTGTTAAACATTATAGGGACCATAATATGAAAGTTTATGATGAATTAAGGCAATGGGAAATAAAAAATAAACACACCACTGCAGCTATTGAAAATCTTGAAAAGCAAATCAAAGCACATGAGATTAATGCAACTCAGCTTAAATACGACATTAATTATGCTAAATGGGAAAAAGGTGTGTTGAGTGATAAGGTAGAATTGTTAACTAAGAAACTATCTGAGGTCACATGTGAGAGAGATAGTATTAAGTTATCAGTAGAAAACCTACAATATGCCTCACAAAGTGTACAAAACTGTATCAACTCTCAAATACATGATAAGCTTAAGACTGGATTGGGATATAATAATGTTCCTCCACCTTATAACAACAACTACTTTCCTTCTAAAACTGAGTTAGATTTAAATAAGTTAAAAGAAGGAATGGTAGATGATGTTAAAAGGATTGATCCAATTAAAAGCTTGGAGTGTAATCAAGAGTTTGATAAAGTTGAAATAAGAGAGTGGTGTGAGGAAGATGATCAAAGTGATAGTACATCTGAAAGTTTTGAATCATCTAATTCATCATGTGAAGGTAGCAAAAAGGTTACTGGTCTAGTTTCTGAACTAAATGATGATAAACTAGAAGAGGGTAGAAAGATGTTTCAAGAAAAGGCCAAACAACAGATAGAACAAGGGATCAATACTAATAAGTCTAGAAAGGGTCTAGGATTTGTTAGTAAAACAGTTAAGCAGGAGACTAAATATGTAAAAAACTTGAATGATAATTGTATTAACTATGATTGCAAAACAAGTTTTTTTTCACCAAAACTTTTTAATAAAACTGCACCAAGAGGCAATCAAAGAAATTGGAACCAAATGGTTTCATAAAGATTGGGGCAGAATTTTCAATTGGTAAAAGAAAAATCTTGTTATATATGTGGAAAAACAAATCATCTTCAACATGATTGTTATCACAATCCTAAGAATTTCACCAGGGATGTGAAACCATTATGGACAGCAGCAAACATGATTAATAAACAAAATTTTAAATCAAAAGTTAATCATGTTGCCACTGTCAAGAGGATGAAGAATACGGCTAACAGTGGTACAACTACAGTCACTGCTACTACTGCTGTAGTGATACCACCAAACAAAGCCAACAGAGGTAAAAAGCATAATATAGTGGGAAGTGTTACCACTGTTAAGCATGCAGCCACTACTAGTGTTAAAAATTTCAAAAGAATGTTTACACCAAGTATGGCTACCACTGCAAGAATAATTAACACAAGCCTAAGGGTTACCACTGTTAGGCCAACTCCCACTGTTAAGTCTGAAATCAGTTGGATTTGGAAACCAAAGAACACTGTTACATCCAAAGTTTCCAAATCTAACAGTGCATCAAAATCATTTATCTTCCAGAGAGTTGATTTTAATGATGCACATGGGAAACCCAAGACCAAATTGGTTTGGGTTCGCAAGAGAAACTAATTCTATTTTTGATGGTTGTGCAGGGCAAGCCAAAGAACTTATGGCATGTTGATAGTGGCTGCTCAAGGCACATGACTGGAGAAGGAAAGCTACAGGACTTCAAATCATTTGATGGTGGATATGTAGCATTTGGAAGTAATCCTAAAGGTGGGAAGATTACAGGAAAAGGAACAGTGCAAAGTGATAAGATAAGTTTTCATGATGTGTATTTTGTGGAACAGTTGAGGTACAATTTGCTAAGTGTGAGTCAAATCACAGATAAAAAGAATCCAGTCTATTTTACTGACACTGAATGCTTTATTCTTTCTGAGAAATTGAGTATTCCTGAGCACATGATTTTAATGAAAATTCCCAGAAAGGATAATGTTTATAAGTGTGACTTAGCAAATATGACACCTCAACCAGAATCAAACTGTCTTATTTCTAAAGCAACTGTTGATGATTCTGAACTGTGGCATAGAAGGATGTGTCATATGAACTACAAAACCATTAACAAACTTGCTAAAAACCAGCTTGTTAGAGGTTTACCTGAAAAGGTGTATTCATGTGATGATCATTGTTTTGCCTGTCAAAAAGGCAAACAACACAAAACTTCTTTTAACACCAAAATTGTAAATTCTAATCACACACCTCTACACTTATTGCATATGGACTTGTTTGGACCAACCAACATAAGTAGTATGGGTAAGAGATCTTATTGTCTTGTGATCATTGATGACTTCACTAGGTTCACATGGGTTTTCTTTCTTAGAACAAAGGATGAAATAGGAGAAATCCTTAGATCATTCATAACTAAGATGGAAAATCAATTGGATAAAAAGGTTAAGGTCATTAGGAGTGATAATGGAACAGAATTTAAAAATCATGAGATGGATAAGTTCTGTGAAGTTAAAGGTATTAAGAGAGAGTTTAGTGCACCTAGAACTCCACAACAAAATGGAGTAGCTGAAAGGAGAAATAGGACACTAATTGAGGCTGCTAGAACTATGATGTCTGATGCTAAATTGCCTATGTCTTTCTGGGCAGAAGTTGTTAGCACAGCCTGCTATGTTCAGAATAGGGTATTAGTTGTTAAGCCTCATAACAAGACACCATATGAACTGCTATTTAAGAGAAAACCATTGGTTAGTTTCTTAAAAACTTTTGGGTGTCCTTGTACTATCTTAAATACCAAAGATCACTTAGGAAAGTTTGAAAGCAAGGCAGATGAAGGTATCTTTGTTGGTTACTCTGTTCAAAGTAAATCATATAGGGTATTCAATCAAAAGACCAGAGTGATAGAGGAGTCAATGAATATTACCTTTAATGAGAATACTCCAAATCCTGTTGGTAAAGGCCCTGAGTCTTTGTTTGATATTGATGCACTTAACACTGCTTTTAGATATACAACTGTAGATTCAAGTGCAAGTACAAGTGCAGGTGCTAGTGCAGGTTTAAATGGAGGTACAATTGAAGGTACAATGAATGGAATAGCTGCTGCAGTCACAGGATTACCAGTTGGAAAGAAGACAGATTCTTTGGAATATATTTTATTTCCAATATGGTCTCCTGATCCCCCAGAAGTGTTTGACTCAGCTCCTTCCAAGATATCTCATGGTTCAGATTCAGAAAAGTCTAGTTCACAAGATTCAAATGACAAATCTACACATACTTTTCCCGATGATCCAGATATGCCCCTATTGTCAGAAAGTGAAGAAGAAGTTGATCCAAAGACAGATGAACAGCTTGAAAGAGAACTGAATTTCTCAGGAAGCACAAGGCCTTTAGTGGAATCAATTACAAGAGATGTACAAAGCATCCTGTCGAATTCAGAGGTTGACTTCACTAATTTGGAATCTGAGATACCAGAGTCATCCACATCACATTATCATGTTCATAAGGATCATCCATTAAAAGATGTGATTGGTGACATCAATACTCTAGTTCAAACTAGACAGCAGATTCACATGGATGAAGAGAAACTTCATACCTCTTTATATGTGTGTTTCTTGTCTCAAGTTGAACCAAAGAAGGCAGTAGAAGCTCTAAAAGATCCCAGTTGGATTGAAGCAATGCAGGAGGAATTGCTACAGTTTAAGATTCAAAATGTGTGGACCTTAGTTGCTATTGGCACAAAATGGATCTTTAAGAAAAAAAAAGGATGAAAGGGGTATTGTAATCAAGAACAAGGCAAGGTTGGTGGCACAGGGGTATACACAGGAAGAAGGTATTGATTGTGATGATGTGTTTGCTCCTGTTGCAAGAATAGAAGCAATCAGATTATTCTTGGCATATGCTTCATATCACGGATTTAAAGTCTATCAAATGGATGTCAAGAGTGCCTTTCTGTATGGGGAAATTGATGATGAAGTTTATGTTTGTCAACCACCTGGATTTGAAGACCCCAAGTATCCAGATAGAGTATGCAGATTGGATAAGGCTCTATATGGCTTGCATCAAGCACCTAGAGCCTGGTAAGAAACTCTATATGTTTACTTATTGGAGAATGGATTTAAAAGAGGTACCATTGACAAAACACTATTCACCAAGAAGGTTCACAATGATATCTTGTTGGTACAAGTGTATGTTGATGATATCATTTTTGGTTCTACTAATGATACATTGTGCAAGGAGTTTGAGAAGTTAATGCATCAGAAGTTCAAGATGAGTTCTGATAAGCATCAAATAGATACTATATTTTATATTATTTATCCCTATATTTGTATACATTTTATGCATTTATATGATTTTAGATACTTATTTTGTTAATATTTGCAAAAATGTATTTTAATTGAAGATTGGAGAAAAAAGAACGAAAATAAGACCGAAACTGAACAAATTAAAGCAATTGAAGAAAAGAAGATTTAAAACTTAAAGAAATGAAGACTAAAATGATAATATTGAAGATTTGGGCCAAGAAAATAAGTTGAATCCGTTAAAAAAGAAAGAAAAGGCCACATTGAAGCCCAAGCCGTTTTTGGAAGATTCTGGAATTTAAGTCCAACCGGCGGTTGGGGCTAAGGGTTCAAGGCGGTGGAGAAAGCGCAGAGTTGGAGTAATGTTCAATTAACTCCAACCGGTGGTTGGAAGTCCCAACCGGCGGTTGGAGGGTCGACCAGGAATATTATAAATAGAGGCTTAGTTTTGATTAAACGATATACGATTCTTAGAATACAAAGTCGAATACAAAGTCGAATATTAAGGTTTAAGGTCGACTTTAGGTGCAAATTTGGAGGCTAAGGAGCTAGGGTTTGAAGGTTTTCAACCCTAGGAAAAGCTAGTTCGTCAATTGGTTCGGTTTCTTTATCCTTGTAGCTTCACTAACCTTTTGGGTTACTATGGATATTGTTTATTTGAATTAATTGCTTGTTAGATTTTCATTATTAATGTTTAAATGTATGTTTATTATGTTTATTATATGAATTATATGTTTATGTTGGAACTATATTATTGAATATTATTATGCAAGAATTATGTGTTATATTATGTTAATGATCATAATTAACTGATTTATAGATAAACGCACTAAACTTTTGGGTTTTTAAATTAAGTGATTATGTTTCATTAGATGTTAAGTAGCATTATAATTCAACCGACCCTGGAATTGCATCAATAATATGTTGATAGGTCTTAATAAATAGTGACACTTTACATAACCTTTGACTGTATTGCTATATGAGAATTGTCATAACCTTTGAGGTTTTCTACATTAGTAAATCACAATAATAATAGCCAACACGCAAATATACATAAGTTAATATGATAACTGTAATAAATAATAGTTTGAAAAGTCATAATCTTCTATCCAATTGAGTATTCTTAAGTTGTTTCTTTAAACTCATCTATTAAAGAATTGGTATCAATTATAAATATGTTCGATCGGAACTAAAACGTGCCCCCTATCTTGTATATTATTGTATATAATTGTAAATTTGTATATTGATTGTAATAATTGTAATTAGGATAAATAAATAGTTAGTTATTGATTAAATCACGTTCCCTGTGTTCGAATCTGGACTTACTTATAAAACTATATTCTATGATCAGGATAACACTTGCCTGAATTGTGTGATAGTATTATTTAGTATTTCTTTAAATAAACTTGTGATTATAATTGCCTATCCTTAGCACACATCAAGTTTTTGGCGCCGCTGCTGGGGAGCGGTGTATTTTATTTTAAACTAACTATTTTCCCTGTGAAACAATTATATTTTTTCTAATGTGTTGCAAAATCAATACGAAATATCGGCTCACCCATTGAGAATACTGAAAAAAACAAAGGTATAAGGAGAGTTCAGCCCTACCTCATTGATTTATCAAATAAGAGGCAAAGCACTTCTCGAAAGGAATAGGTTTTTAACATGCTTCGCGCTGACCTGTTTTTCCGCTTTTGTGTACTATCAATGGAGCTACCGAGATATTTTGATTAGCAATGTATAAGAGATTAATATAATTATTCAAAATGTATAATAAATCACTTTAGGTAGAATAGGATTAGATAAGTAATCTAAACTATGTGCTATTTTATGTGCACAGAGAAATTTAACTATTATTAAGAAATGGAGTCGATGCAGGTGGACTTTGGAAGTGATAATGAGAATTTTAAAGATATAGAGATAGACGACCATTCTTTTAAACCAAACAAGAAAATTAGGCTAACAACTGAAGACGAGTGTTTTGAACATCCTCCTGTGATTTCAACCAAGGAAGACATGTTTGACTACTTAGATGACCATGAGGATGAGATTAGATTTGTTATGGAACTCGTACGTAGGTCTACTTTAGAATATACTGATTATCAAAAAGAGTTGATTAAGAAGATGGAAGAACAATTCACTGCTTGGGTTATATCTAATGAAACGATAGATACAGATGATTTTATCAACTATGTGAATGAGCTGAAATATGATATTGTGAGTGAAGATGTAGATCCAACTTTTTGTGAAGAACAGCTGTTGAAGTAAACTTATGTGTATCAGACATTTGAGAAATCTTTGTTTCCTTATTCTGAGAAGCAAAGAGAAATGTTAAGAGCGCTGAAGGAAATAATAGAGTATGCCACTGGAAACTTGAGCAATATGGCTGACATCTGCTTGCTAAGGAACTTTCAAGACTTCTTCAATTCGATAAAGGCTAGAGAACACATTGATTCTGGAAGATTCTTCATAGATTGTACGGTGGAGTTCTACATTCAAGACATTATTGATGAATTTTACTATGGAGAATGTGATGAAGTTACACGTACAATTCCTGAGTATTTTTCTGATGAACCAATGGCAAACTTGATCACTTATACTAAGAAGGAGTTGCAACTATCTTACCCTGGAGTTCACTATAATCAAAGAAATAACCTTTTTCATCTAGGTCTATCAGAGGTTTATTATCATTTAGTAGATACTTTTAGGTATTCTGGGTTAACAACAGATCATCAAGAAGGATACTATAATAGGATCTTAAAGGATATAGGAACAGCAGTGAGAACCCACATCACATATGATTATCATGATATACATTTAGGGTTCTATGGGTTATTAGATTCGTTAAGGCACAATCATGTAGAACGCGAAACGAAAATTGAAGACAACTACTTGTGCACAGACGAAGATGGTAGAATAGCTAAGAAGGTAAAAAGAATAGCTGCCATGCTCATAGAAACTGAGAACGCTGAGAGAATTCATCATGAAAGTTTCTCTGAATTTGCTTCACCAATACCCGAGTTAGCTAACAAAATCTATGTGCATTTTCGAAGGATTTATCCTGAGAATTTTGGAAAACCTATCTATGGAAATTAGGATTGAAGACCAACAAAATCACTTCTGAAGATCATTTGCAACTTTTTCATTTTTAATAGCTAGTTATATTTTTCTGTTTTCTATATTTAGGATTTGAATTTTATTTGAATAATTGGAATTTATTGTTAATTTCGTGCTTGATTAATATAAAGTTTATTGCTTTCAGATTTATATGACTATCTCTTCTCTATTTGTATTAGCTACACAAATATTAGAAATTTAAGTATTTAGAATTGATTTTTACACGAGTTGCAATAGTGATAAGAGTTTGATTCAAAATACTTAAAAAGAATTAATACTATAAATTTCGAATGTATGCTTAACATTGATTACAAAGTTTGCGGTATATTAAATTTGATATTTTGGTGACAAATAGATTGAAATATGATAAACCAAGATCTATCTAATAAACTATTAGATAAATACATTTTTGAATGATTATTAAGAAGTTTGCGGAATAACACTTAGTAATAAAATGAAGATCAATAATAATATATCAAGACAGAATTATAAAAAGCTTCAATCTTATTAATGAAATAAGACGAGTACACTGATTTGTATTAGGGTTACAAAACCTTGAAGCTGCGCGAAAACTTAACCTAATCTAGGTTTAGGATCTCTATTTATATCTCATAGAGTCCTGCTAAACAATCTCCTATAATCATGGAAACAGTTACATTCCATAATTATTCAAATTTTACTTTTCCGCCTATTCTATATATAAACAGTGTTAACTACCACAACTATACAAACAGCGGTAATTCCTATAACAGTGTTAACGCTTGTACAATTTACTAGACTAATATACCAACAGTGGTAACTAGCCTAAGCAGTGTTAACTGTTGTAAATAAGCTAACAGTTATAACACTCTAACAGTTGAAACAATTACTAACAGTTGAAACTCTTGTCTTCACTTCAATCTTCAATAACAGTTGTAATCTTCTGATAACATTGATAACCATCACTAACAGTGATAATCTTTGAAGCCTTGAACTAACAGTTGTAACTTGTGAAGACAGTGGTAGTCCTTAACACTAACAGTGTTAATACCAGTAGTAACATTAACACTAACAGTGTTAATGCCTTGTGCATTCTGTAATCAATAGTAGTAACAGTAGAAATCTTATTTCCCAACAATCTCCCCCTAAACTTAATCTGTCCCCAACAGAATTAAGTTTCTCTTGATTTTTCAAGTTGACCTCTTTCCAACAATCTTTCAGAATAACTATCTTTGATCTCTGTGTCTTCTCTCATACTCTTCTTTCTTATGAATCTGATTCAAGATCATATATACCAAATCCTCTGCCAAATCATTGTTGAATGACACAGATAACTTAGCATGCCTTAAGCTTCTTAACAAACTCAAACTCATATCATATTCTCTGTCAGTGAGCATCCAAATAATAGTAGCATCATCAAAAATAACCCGATGAACACTAGGATTGCTGAGATAGATCCACTGCTTGACATTTTTGAAAGTATTGAACTCAAATCGAAATCTTTCTGGTTCATACATCATTGAAATCCCAGACCAAACACCCAATTCATAAACACTATCAAACTTCTTGGTGCTCAGTCCTTTCTCAGATCCAATCTCATACATTCTGTTCAAATCTTCTCTAACAAGCACCCTGATCAACTCTTTAAATGGTCTCCAAAATGAAACAGAAGAATATGCTCTTTCAAGTCTAATTTTCTCACACTTAATTGGAAATGAAAATTTTTCAACAGACCAATCTATGATTCCTGGAGAGTTATCAGGTGGAAGATGTTGTAGAGGTTGCACCACAATCAAATCATCCAACTTCAACTTATTCTTAGACAAATCTGGAATTGATGCAAGTTCTTGTCTCCTCTTCTGTTTAAGCTCAGTACTCATCCTTTCCCATTCCTTTTCATCTTTAATTTGTTTATCAAATTTTACTTTCTTTTTCTTTTCCCTTTCTGCTTTATCCTTAGCTTTCTTAGCTTCTTCTGCTTTCTTAGCAGCCTCAGGATTTAGAAATGTATCCCTATCCCAGATTCTTTGTAGATTCTCAAGAGACATGGCATTTAGTCTTGCAGTTGAAATGTTGCCACCTCTTAACTTCAAAATCAGATTTCTTTTCTGTTGAGCCTTTGTCAATGGTTTATTCCTTTTAGCAGCAGCTTTGGCAGCTCTAGTCTTTTTCATTTCTGTTGCCTTCTTTTTCTTAAGCTGTTCCACCAGATATTCAATATCATCTTGTTTTTGCTCTCTCAGCTGTGCTTCATCCCACTCCTCAACTTGAGCCTTAGTCATTTTCACATATTTACCTGGTTCCACCTTAACATCAATCAATTCCTCTGCTAGCATATCTGCATTAATATCAGCAAATAACCTCTGTGCATATTCATCATCATTCATTGTAGCTTCTGGAGGCATGGTTTTCTACTTTTTCACTTTGGGCTCTTCCTCCAAGACACCCTTACCCTTATCCTTAGGATCAATCTTGAGCATATTCTGTGCAGTGCAGTTGGTTCTCTAATCTGAACAGGTGGTAAGGTTGTTGATTTGAGTTTCTTTGCTTTAAGAGACACCACAGGAATAGATTTCTGCCTTTTAGCCTTTGGAGTTGTCTCTTTCTCTTGCTCATCAGCTTTTTCTTTGACAATTTCAGGATCATTAGTAGTTGGTGGTTCCATCTCTATTTCCTGCTCAACTTTTTCAGAACTTGATTCATCAACACCATTCTTATCATCATGACCATCATCACCTTTATTGGTCCAAAACTTATCCCCCTTTTTGAAAGCAGTCTCTGCAGACTCACCTTCAGCTATAACATATTTCTTCCCTTCTTTCAAAACCTTTACAACAATGTACTCCAGTTGAGCAACCCTCTGTTGTAGATTTGCAATCTGTTCATCCTTCTTTTTGTTGTTTCTCCTTTCCATTCTAAATTTCTCCCACACATAGTCTATCATTCTTGTCAATTCCAGGTTAGTTCTAGCCTCATCACCATCAGAATGTGACTTCCTAGGTGAATCATTGACAGGTGCATCAAAACCTGTATCATACCTAGTATGATCAGCAGATTCCCCTTGGTTATTGGTACTGGGACCACCAAAATCATCTACGGGAATAGAATCATGTTTTGGTGTTGCCTCTGCTTGGGTCTTATTGATGTTACTTCTGTCCTGCTCTGCCAATGGGCTAGAAGCAGTAGAAGTAGCCCTTACAGAATGGTCACCGCTCTCCTTATGGACCACATGCTGTTTATGACCCCTGTCATTGGACTGAGATGACTGAGCAGCATGATCCTCAGTCACCTAGTGTGTAGCCCTTTTGGCTTTTCTGGTGTAAGTTGTAGTGAATCTGTTCCCTTGTTTTTCATTGTTACCCCCAGATGTTGTGGGATAAGAAGGAATGGGTTGTTCCATTCTTTCAACAACTGGTTCAGCTTCTGTTGGTGGTACAGATGCTGTGGTGGAGGGTGCAGGAAGCATTGTTGGAAACAATGCTGTTACCCTCCCAGAAAACATAACACCTTTGATAGAGGTATCTCTCTTCATATTTGAAAATACTTTTGGTTTAAAAGAAGAGATACCTATTATCTTATCCAAGGCTGGCAAATCAGATATTTGTTCATTTAGAAAGCATTGCACAAACCTTGGATACATTAAAAATTTAATTTTAGGTTGGTTAATGTTTCTTAGCATACCAGCAAAAATAAAGTTGGAAAAATTAAAACTTTGACCAGTAGCTAAGCATACCAAGGCATATGCTACATTACTGCTGAATTGTTCAAAAGATGAACGTTTTGATGATAAGCAGTGCAGTAATGTATGAATTAAAAATCTCCATTGGTATGAAAACATTGTTTTCTGAAAAACATACCCACCCAAGTTACCCTCATATCCCATTCGTTGTAAATTAGAGTATAAATCTTCATCAGAAATTGAAGTTATACCTTCTTCATCCTGAAGATGAAGAGAAGAACGAATGGATGCTTCAGAAATCACCACTTGGTGCCCAGCAACAGTGGAAACAATCTGTGTAACATCTTCTTCTTCCTCAATCTTGGCTTTAACCCAGAACTCATTGATATGATCATGTGAAATTCTGGGTGCGACAGATAGCGCATAGTGAATGGTAGAGTTACGCAGAAAATCAATGATTTCAACGTAATCATTGGCTATGGAGGGTTTTACCAGATAAGCGATCATGTTATGATCCTTACCTAGTGCAAGTTGAGGTGTGGTTGATGAAGAAGAAGCCATGAAGAATTAGTATATGATTTGCGATAGCAGTGGTTACAGGATTTATGAAAGCAGTGTGTATGAAAGCGTAGGAGAATATGTACAAGTGTTGGGAGTATTTATACTGTTAGTTTCAATGACCTAATTTTGAAATAAAAATCCCAATTTGAACACTAACAGTGGAAACCATTTTAAAACAGTGGAAACCATTTTAAAACAGTGGAAACAAAAAGAAAACTAACAGTATTATACATGTGATAATAATACTAACTTTGGTACACTTAGTGAATGGAAATAACCCCTGACCAAAGGAAGTATTACTCAACACTAGTGACTGCATTGGTATTACTAATTATTTTTTTTAATAGAACGAACAGAAAGATAAACACTGATAGTGAAATTTCAACTTGATAGTATAAACAGTGGTAACTGATTATACTAACAGTGTTAAGATTTACACTAACAGTGGACACAGTGGAAACAGTGGAAACTGTTTACACTAACAGTTATAACTGAATAGTAAAAACAGTGGAAACTATTTACACTAACAGTTATAATTGCTTCTGCTGACAGTGATAACCTACAAAGAGTTAGTTCAACACAAACAGTGATAACAGTAGAACTAACAGTGAAAACAAAATAACTAACAGTGAAAATAAAATAACTAACATATACAGTGGCAATTGAATAATAACAGTGATAATTAGGAAAGCCAAACAGTTGTAAGACTATTATCACTGTTAGTTTCAATTACAACTACCAGCATCTAATCCTTAAGCATTATAGAGATGTTTTATAAAATAGTTATGGAAAAACAACTTAAAGAGATTTAATCAGACCAATACTTGTAATCAGAAATGTAAATCTGCCCACATCAAAGGCTTTGGTGAACAGATCTGCAAGTTGATTGTCAGTATGGACTTTTATAATCTGAATAAGTCGTTTTTCATTACAATCTATGATAAAATGATAACGAATCTCTATATGCTTAGTTTTAGAATGTTTAACAGGATTATTGATGATGCTGATAGCAGAAGTATTATCAATATAAATAGGAGTATTTAAGAAAGTTAAACCATAATCAAGCATCTGATTCTGAATCCATAAGACTTGAGCACAGCAACTTGCAGCAGCTACATACTCAGCTTCAGCAGTAGATGTTGATACAGTTGTCTGTTTCTTGCATTGCCATGAGATTAACCTTTCTCCTAGAAATTGACATCCTCCTGATGTTGACTTTCTGTCCATGCTAGCTCCCCCATAGTCACTATCTGAATATGCTTTTAGGTCAAAAGGGGAATCTTTTGGATACCAAAGACCTAGATCAGATTGTCCTTTTAAGTATCTAAAGATTCTCTTGACAACATACAGATGTGATTGTTTTGGACAGGTTTGAAATCTGGCACAGATACAAACAGCAAACATTATATCTGGCCTAGAAGAAGTTAAATACATCAATGATCCAATCATTGATCTGTACAGATGTACATCAACTTCCTCCCCCTCAGGGTCTGCAGATAGTGGCTTGTGTGTCTCCATTGGTGTACTAGCCACTTTTGATTCAGAATATCCAAATTTAGTAAGTATGTCTTTGACATATTTACTTTGATTTATGAAAGTACCATCTGAACTCTGCTTGACTTGAAGTCCCAAAAAGAAAGTGAGTTCCCCCATTGAACTCATCTGTAACTTTTGATGCATTAATTTTTCAAACTCCTTGCACATACCATCATTTGTAGACCCAAAATGATGTCATCAACATAGACTTGCACCAGTAAAATATCACTTTGATTCCTTTTGGTGAACAGAGTCTTATCAATAGTGCCTCTTTTGAACCCATTCTCTAATAGATACACAGATAAAGTCTCATACCAAGCCCTGGGGGCTTGATGCAGACCATATAATGCCTTATCCAATCTGCAAACTCTATCTGGATAGCTAGGATCTTCAAATCCAGGTGGTTGACACACATACACCTCATCATCAATCATGCCATACAGAAAAGCACTTTTGACATCCATTTGATAGACTGTGAAACCTTTATATGTAGCATATGCCAGGAATAGTCTAATGGCTTCTATCCTTGCAGCAGGAGCAAAAACATCATCATAATCAATCCCTTCTTCCCGTGTATAACCTTGTGCCACCAGCCTTGCCTTATTCTTGATTACAATCCCTCTTTCATCCTTGAAGATCCATTTGGTGCCAATTGCCCTTTTTCCCTTTGGCAGATCAACAAGTATCCACACATTCTGAATCTTGAACTGTAACAACTCCTCTTGCATTGCCTCAATCCAACTAGGGTGTTTAAGAGCTTCTACTACCTTTTTAGGTTCTACTTGAGATAGAAAACACACATATAGAGATGTATGTATTTCTTCTTTAGTGACAGTAGTTTGCTGTCTTGTTTGTACACCACTGTTAACATCCCCAATCACCTGTTCCAGAGGATGATTTTTGTTCACATGAAAGTTAGATGTTGATGTCTCTGGAATGATTTCCTCCAAATTGGTAAGATTACCATTCTGCTCAGAACTTTCATTGGATGGTGTTTCAATTTGTTCTGAATACTCCATAATCTGAGATGACGTTTCTGGTGGTTCTTCTGTCTCCATATGCTGTGATGACTGTGGCAGATCAGAAGAAAATACCTCTGGAGGATTAGGAGTCCAGATTGGAAAGATAATGTACTCCAAAGACTCTTTATTCTTTTCTGAGGACATATATGATGTAACCTCACAAACTCTATCTGCTTTACTTGATGTGGTACCTGTGCATGTACCTGTACTAGAATTGACAGTTGTATATCTAAAAGCAGTGTTAAGAGTATCTATATCAAACAAAGACTTAGGACCTATTCCATCAGGATTAATGATATTCTCATTAAAAGTGACATTCATTGATTCTTCTATGACTCTGGTCCTTTGATTGAAAATCCTATATGCTTTACTCTGAATAGAATATCCTACAAATACACCTCATCTGCTTTGCTTTCAAACTTTCCTAGATGATCTTTGGTATTCAAAATAGTACAAGGACATCCAAAGGATTTTAAGAAACTAACCAGTGGTTTGTTCTTAAACAACAGTTCATATGGGGTTTTGAAATAAGGCTTAACTACAGTTACCCTATTCTGAACATAACAAGCTGTGCTAACTGCTTCTGCCCAAATTAGTGTCCTATTCCTTCTTTCAGCCTAAACTCTCTCTTAATGCCTTTTTCATCACAGAATTTAGTGTCCTATTCCTGCAGCCTCAATTAGTGTCCTATTCCTTCTTTCAGCAACTCCTTTCTGTTGAGGAGTTCTAGGAGCACTAAACTCTCTCTTAATGCCTTTTTCATCACATAATTTATCCATCTCATAATTTTTAAATTATGTTCCATTATCACTCCTGATGATTTTAACCCTTTTATCTAATTGGTTCTCAATCTTAGTTATAAATGATCTAAGTATTTCACCTGTCTCATCTTTTGTTCTAAGAAAGAAAACCCATGTAAATCTGGTATAATCATCAATTACAACAAGGCAATAAGATCTTTTTCCCATACTACTTATACTTGTTGGTCCAAATAAGTCCATATGCAATAAGTATAAAGGAGTACAGTTTGAATTCACTGCTTTGGACTTAAAAGAAGTTTTGTGTTGCTTCCCCTTTAGACAAGAAACACAATGATCATCACATGAATAGACCTTCTCAGGTAAACCCCTAACAAGCTTGTTTTTGACAAGTTTATTAATGGTTTTGTAATTCATGTGACACATCCTTCTATGCCACAAATTAGACTCATTTAAATTTGCTTTAGAAATCAGGCAGTTTAAATCAGGTTGAGGTGCCATGTTTGCTAAGTCACACTTATAGACATTATCCTGCCTAGGAATTCTCATTAAAATCATACTTTCTGGAATTTTGAATTCCCTTGACAGAATAAGACATTCAGTGTCAGTAAAATGAACAGGATTCTTTTTATCTGTGATTTGACTCACACTTAGCAAATTGTACCTCAACTGTTCCACATAGTAAACATTTTCAAAGCTTAACTTGGCACTTTGAACAGTTCCTTTGCCTGTGATCTTTCCTCCTTTGGGATTGCTTCCAAATGCTACATATCCACCATCAAAAGACTTGAAGTTCTGTAGCTTTTCCTTATCTCCAGTCATGTGCCTTGAGCAGCCACTATCAATATGCCATAAACTTCTTGGCTTGCCCTGCACACAAACAAACACAGAGAAAAATTAATTTCTCTTGGGAACCCAAACCAATTTGGCTTTGGGTTTCCCATATGTATCAAAGTAATCAACTTTCTTGAAGATCATTGATTTTGATACATTGTTGGATTTTGAACCTCTGGATAAATTATTCTGAATAGGTATCCAAATCCAACTAATTTTAGACCTAGCAGTGGGTTTTGGTCTAACAGTGTTAACTGAATAACCATAGTTATAATGCCTAACAGTGTTAAACCTGTTATAACTGTTATTATGTCTAGCAGTGGTACAATAATTAACACTGTTAGTATTCTTCACAGTGTTATTTACTCTACCAGTGGTAACAGTTGAATTAACTGTTCTAACAGTTTTAAAAGATTTACCACTGTTTACATTATACTCTTTTTCCACTGTTTTAGCCTTTTTATTGTTGGCTAAATCTATAACTTTTGTTCCTGCAATGGAAACCTTTGCAGTAACCTTAGTTTGATTTGCCTTATTGTTTATCTTTCTTGCAGCAGTTTTATGATTAACATTAGATTTAAAATTTTGTTTGTTAATCATATTAGCTGCTGTCCATGGCTGTATCACCTTCTGTTGAACAGATTTTGGATTATGAAAACAGTCATGTTGAAGATGATTATTTCTGCCACATATAAGACATAACTTTTCTCTTATCACTGTTACATTGTTTCCCAGTTTTTGAGTTACCATTTGATTCCAATTTCTTTGATTACCTCTGGGAATATGTTTTTGAAAGTTTTGTGAAGTAGAAGAGTTATCCTTACATTTGCAATGATCACATTTATTCAATGCAGATACATGATTCACAGAAACAGATGATTTCACTGCATTTCTAATCTTCCTTTGAACATTCCTAGGAGTATTAGGTGTGGCTCTTACATTTTCTATCTTATATTTCTCCTTTTCAATGAACATTCTTTTATCCTCTTCTAGCTTTTTATCCTTAAGATCTGAAGCTAGACTAGAAACCTGATTGCTACATTTACTAGGTGTTGTAACAGATTTATTTATAACATTACCCTCACATTCAGATGTTACACACTCTTCATCATCTTCCTCACTCCACTCATGAATTTCAACTCCATCAATGTTCACATCTTCTTTTAAACTGTTAACTGGGTCAACCTTTTTAACATCATCATTCAATCCTTCTTTAAGTAAATTTAAATCAATTTCAGTTTTTGAAGGAAAGTAGTTGTTGTTATAAGGAGGAGGTACATTACTGTATCCTAACCCAGTCTTAAGTTTTTCATGAATCTGTGAATTGATAAGTTTATGGACACTCTTAGATGCATTTTCTAAATTACTTACATTAAGTCTTATGCTATCTCTTTCACAAGTGACCTCAGCAAGTTTCTTAGTTAATTCTTCTACCTTATCCTTAAGAGTATCTCTCTCCCACCTAGCATACTCAATGTCATACTTAAACTGTGTTGCATTTTCTTCAAATGCCTGAATCTGTTTTTCAAGATTTTCTATTACAGAGATTGTGTGTCTACTTTTGATTTCACATTGTTTTAACTCATCACACACTTTCTGGTTATGATCCCTATAATGTTTCACAGTTTGTTTACACACAGTTGAGCATAATTTTATTTGTACCTCATAAGGTACCTCAGATTGCTTATCTGATTCAGCTGTTGCCATGAAGCATTGATTCTTCACTGCATGCTCTTCCTGATCACTCCAATCCCATCCACATCCATCAACATATACCAGTGCATTTGATGAAGTATCTTGGATTGGCACATTCTTCTTTTGGCCCACATTTCCTCCACTTCTCTGACCATTTCCTCTCTCATTCTGATCAACCTTTGGGCTTCTGCATTCCCTAGCAAATGTCCCAACTTGTGACAGTTGAAACATTCAACTTTGCTCTTGTCAAACCAGCTAGCATCACTCCTCTTCTGTGCAAAGTTATTTCTACCAGTTCTTTGCATAAACCTTTTTGCTCTTTGTGTGATCAGAGCAATTTGTAACTTGATATCCATTTCTTCTAGATCATCTGACTCAAATTGATCTAAGTCTTCATTAGTAAGTGAAGAGTTCACATTACTAGCAAAGAAAGATTCTAAGATTTGATCATTAGAATTATTTGATGATGATCCAACTCCACCAGACCCACAAGAAAAACCTTTCAGACTTGATTCTGCTTTTGTTCCAGCCATTGACATAAAAGCAGAATTGTTGTTGTTACTTCCTGATCCAATCTTCTTGTTCTCCACTTCAGCTTCAAAGTTTCTCCAATCTTCTTGTTCTCCACTTCAAAGTTTCTCAGATCTGCACTCTGTCTTAACCCAACAGTATACATGGTCCATTCATCACCCAAGGACCTCAAAAACTTCCTGTTTAAATTATCTCTATCTATCTTCACTTGATGATTTTCCAGATCTCCAACCAGTTTAGAAAACCTATCAAAGGTTTGGGTCAACGTTTCTGACCTTGTAGAATTAAAATTCTCATACTGTTGTTTAAGTAGAGATCTTTTATTCTTTTTGGTGTTATCATTACCACCAAACCTTTTTTCAATTGCTTCCATTAACACTTTAGCATCTTGACATGCCTCAAACCTCCTCTGATATTCATTTGGTATAGCTAGTAATAGAGTACTTAAAGCTTTGTACTCTATTGATCTGATCTTCCTTTCTGCCTCAGAAGTTGGTGGTGATCTTGCCTGGGGAACACCATCACTGTTTAATGTTACTGGAGGACCATTAACCACTACTTCCCACATCTGATAATCTGTGAGAAGCATATATTGTCTGATTCTGTTTTTCCACAAATCAAACTCATCTGGTCTAAGCATTGGGATCTTAGTAACCTGAATTCCTTCACTACCTTCTGCCATTGATTTGTTTTGTTGATAAAAAAAATGATCAATAAAACAGTGAAAATTGATCTTCCTGGATTCAAAACTAAACCTGCTCTGATACCACTTGATAAACAAAGATCTATCTAATAAACTATTAGATAAATACAGTTTTGAATGATTACTAAGAAGTTTGCGGAATAACACATAGTAATAAAATGAAGATCAATAATAATATATCAAGACAGAATTATAACAAGCTTCAATCTTATTAATGAAATAAGACGAATACACTGATTTGTATTAGGGTTACAAAATCTTGAAGCTGCGCGAAAACTTAACCTAATCTAGGTTTAGGATCTCTATTTATATCTCATAGAGTCCTGCTAAACAATCTCCTATAATCATGGAAACAGTTACATTCCATAATTATTCAAATTTTACTTTTCCGCCTATTCTATATATAAACAGTGTTAACTACCACAACTATACAAACAGTGGTAATTCCTATAACAGTGTTAACACTTGTACAATTTACTAGACTAATATACCAACAGTGGTAACTAGCCTAAGCAGTGTTAACTGTTGTAAACAAGCTAACAGTAATAACACTCTAACAGTTGAAACAATTACTAACAATTGAAACTCTTGTCTTCACTTCAATCTTCAATAACAGTTGTAATCTTCTGATAACATTGATAACCATCACTAACAGTGATAATCTTTGAAGCCTTGAACTAACAGTTGTAACTTGTGAAGACAGTGGTAGTCCTTAACACTAACAGTGTTAATACCAGTAGTAACATTAACACTAACAGTGTTAATGCCTTGTGCATTCTGTAATCAACAGTAGTAACAGTAGAAATCTTATTTCCCAACAAAATAATATATTTGAAATTCGATAAAGTCGACAATCGAATTTTCAGACAGTGAATGAGTCAACACAATCACTGATTATAAATCTATGTATACCATAATAGGTTTATATATATCTATTGCTCGTAACAACTAACAGCAATGCAGGTATTTATATTAATTGGAGGAACGAAACGGTAAGTCTCTTTTTCAATACATTTACTTTCTTAAAATAAGATACAAATAGTATATAGTTAATATGTAATAATATTGTATATGGCATTTATAATAATATTGCATTTTAAATATGTTTAAAATACGTATAAATAAAGTATTAATAATACATGGGCTAAAAATAAGTAATAAAAATAAAAAAGCCCAATTTAAAATTACGGGCCGAATGGCCTGAGCCCAACTTTTGAACCAACCGGCGGTTGGGGAAAAACCCAACCGGCGGTTGGACCCTTTTCCACCAAAACCAGAAACTCCTCAGTTTCTGGTCATTTACACACACTCCACACACACATTTCACACACACATACGAAAAATCACAATTTTCATCATCATCTCATAACGTTTTTACGTTTTTCGTATCCAATGTATGATTTCTAACTTGTGTTTATTATTTCTCGCATTTTAATTCCGTATTATATAGCATTATTATATTATTTGCGAATTGTGGATTGATTACATAGTGTTTTAATAGTTTAAATGATTAAGAATACTTAGAAATTAGTTAGGTTAGCCAAGTTGTGATTTTTACGGTTTGATTACGGATTGTTGCGGATTAATTAGGATTATGGCTCAATTTTAGATAGTTATTTGAATAAATGATATTTATTAAAAACTACATTTTTATTAAATAATATTTAAAAATAAAATTCGACTATATAATGATTTTTTTTTGTATACTTTATGACTCGATATATTCAAAACATATTACAAATTTCTTAAAATTAAAATTATAAAAATTTCTTAAACACGATATTATAAAATAACAAACAATTATAAAATTTAAAATTTTACGTTAGAAAAACGACTATTTCAAAATTTTTGACAAAATAAATTATAAAACAAATTTAATATATAGTTATAAAAAATTTTTAGATAAAATATACATTTTATTAAAAATACATCTTTAGACCCTACAAATGTTTAACAACAATTTTAATATTTATTATGAAATGTTCATGCGATATTATATTTCGAAACAAATATTTATATTATGCTTAGTTTATTGGATATAACATTTGAAAATAAACAAGTGGCTATCAAATATTAAGCAGAAATGCTGCCCAAATTTCTAATTTTTAAGTTATAAAATTTATTTTTACAGATTTGGCTACGAGACGACAGAGAGGACTTTCACTGTTAGCCAGAGATGACTTCCTGTTACATACATTTCTGAGATTCGAGCATGAGTCTGTCACTCAGGAGCGCAGGACAGAGTACTCTGACAGATTACTGGAGTTGGTGGCACAACCTGTTGAGGTTCCAGAGGTACTAGACTGGTCTCTCATGGAGAGAGTTATTGACCCTCGCCAGGATGGGGAGACTGGAGATGTTACTCTGAGGAGGCTGATGACTCAGAGCTATATCTTACCATCAGGTGATGTTGGTTTTGTATCACAGGCTTGGTTTCGCTTATTTCAGATTCAGGAGGTTATCTATAGAGAGCCTGTTATTGAGTTTTACACCACCCTTAGGTTTGATTCTACGTCTAGGCAGTTTGACCAGCCCTCGATTTCTTTTTACTTAGGAGGTCAGCCTAGGACGATGAGTTTGATTGAGTTTAGTATTGTTGTGGGGCTCTATACATTAGATGAGCTCCACAACCCATTTTTTGTGGATCATTTGACTGCGGGTATGGTTGGTCAGTATTCATCTGTTGAGATAGTTGTGTATTGGAGGGATTTAGCGATTGTTGATTATGGGGAGAGAGCACCTTCTGACATTCACATGAGGAGTCCTGTTCATATGCTATTGCATAGGTTGTTGTCATCTTCTATTTGTGGCAAGCATACGGGACCTGAGAAGGTCTACCAGCCTGATTTCTTTTTCTTACACACTATGATTCAGGGGACACTGATCAATGTTCCCTGGAAATTAGTACATTGGATGACGACTGGAGCGACTGGGTATAGGTCGATCAGTAGTTTGTGTGGAGAACAGTATGTCACTAGGATAGCTAGATATTATGGTTTGACAGCTGCTAATTTTTTGACATGCACACCCGTTACACCTGGGATGTCCTTGCTAGGCGAGGACAAGTTGATTGAGCTAGGGATTATATAGTTTGGTGTACAGGAGGGGGTTTTGTTATGGACACTTGAGGTTGCACCAGGACAGCAGCCGGTCCATAGAGCCAGATTGAGAGGACCACCTGTTCCACTGCTGCTAGTTCCTGAGATCCCAGTACCAGAGGTTGAGCTACCAGCAGGTAGAGGTAAAGCCCGTGGTAGAGGTCGTGGCAGGGGTGATATGTTAGAGGATATTCAACAGACATTGGAGAGGATGGAGATTGCTCATGGTAGGAGATTTGATATGATTGATCATAGGTTTACCAGGTTTGAGCAGCGGTTTGATAGATTTGAGAGGGACAGTTATCACAGATCTGATTATCAGCATGAGTTACTGCAGCAGCTGTTACGAGAGAGGTCTATTCAGTTCCAGCCATATGTTCCTTCATTCTTTGATGCTGGAGTTGGACCTTCGAGACATTCTGGGCAGGAGGATTCAGATGATGATTACTTTCTGTTTGATACATTTTGATATACATTCTGGATGACTGTATTTATTATTACTTTCATTAGTACTTATTATTATTATGCTAATTTGGTTGTTTGTTTTTGATAGCACAAGTCTGGCAGTAAGTTCAGCACTTTCTTTCATACAGTCTATTTTCTTTATGAACTTTGTGGGTATGTTCCCTGGAAACCCTCACGAGACTATAACTCGTCCACTCGGGATACCGAGGGGTTTAAAGGCTTATTGCATATGCTAAATGCAATCGTGGTTAACTACGAAAGTGTGGATGTTGTATAGTATGTTTCAAGAGATCAAGAAATCAACCAAGCAGTAATTTTACTTAGCCGATGATGAATTTTGAAAATTCAGTCAGGGGAGTTTTTATGTTCTATTTTTCTTTCCCTTACTCACTTTTGTTTATCATTTTTATACAATGAGGGCATTGTATAATTTAAGTGTGGGGATAGGGTTCGTAAGAAAAAGAATTTCTTTAATTAATTAATTATTTAAGTTTCTTTTGTTCTTAATTTTTATTAAAATTTAAAATTTTAAGTATAACTGAGTATTTATTAGTTAGAATAATTTTGTTAAAAGTTTGTTTTGTATTTAAAAGTTTAGACTTTAATATGGATTAACTGTTTTGTATATATAATGTAAGCTACTTAATAAATAAGTGATATATAGTTACATGATATGATGTACTAATAGGCAATCTATATGAAAATTTCTGAATTTTAAGAAATTAATAAAATAACTTGTTTATTATTTTATGGTACATAATATGATGTATGACATAAAAGTCTTAATTCTTAGATTTATCATGCGATAATTTTATATATCTTCATATTTATATAAAAACATTTGGGAGTCTATTAATTGTTTCCTCTATTGTACGTAAGTACAGACCTGGTTTCTAATTAGTATTCTTAAATAAAGTAGAAGAAAGAAGAAATTGTTTCAAAAGGAAAAGATATATAGATAAATATAAAATCAAACTATGTCGCTTTGTTGTACGGCTGTACAGACCTGTCACTGCTGGGTTGATTTAAAAATTTACTTTACCTGAATCAAGTGATGTCGCTTTGTTGCATGTAAATGCAGACCTGTCATCAATGTCTTGATTCTTAAAAATGGATTTTATATACTTATTTGGAATATAAAAGTAAATTGCATGATTAAGTTTAAGAGTATATCATATATGGAAATCATAAGTAATATACATAATAATAATAAAGATGTATTCAGAAGTATAAATATAGATTGTTTAAAGTGTATAAATATATTAGTAATCATTCATGAGCTATATATTGCACGAATAATAATAAATTTTTATGTATACATTATAGTTATCTATGTTAATTAAATTGTTAAAATTTTTAATTTATAAAACAGGTTTTAGTTTTGGTACTCTGATGATTAAATATTAAGTTGATGCTTATTTTTTAATTTTATTCAGTATTCTACTTGAGGACAAGCAGAACTTAAGTGTGGGGATATTTGATAAGCATCAAATAGATACTATATTTTATATTATTTATCCCTATATTTGTATACATTTTATGCATTTATATGATTTTAGATACTTATTTTGTTAATATTTGCAGAAATGTATTTTAATTGAAGATTGGAGAAAAAAGATCGAAAATAAGACCGAAACTGAAGAAATTAAAGCAATTGAAGAAAAGAAGATTTAAACCTTAAAGAAATGAAGACTAAAATGATAATATTGAAGATTTGGGCCAAGAAAATAAGTTGAATCCGTTAAAGAAAAAAGAAAAGGCCACATTGAAGCCCAAGCCGTTTTTGAAAGATTCTGGAATTTAAGTCCAACCGGCGGTTGGATTAACCAACCGGCGGTTGGGGCTAAGGGTTCAAGGCGGTGGAGAAAGCGCAGAGTTGGAGTAATGTTCAATTAACTCCAACCGGAGGTTGGAAGTCCCAACCGGCGGTTGGAGGGTCGGCCAGGAATATTATAAATAGAGGCTTAGTTTTGATTAAACGATATACGATTCTTAGAATACAAAGTCGAATATTAAGGTTTAAGGTCGACTTTAGGTGCAAATTTGGAGGCTAAGGAGCTAGGGTTTGAAGGTTTTCAACCCTAGGAAAAGCTAGTTTGTCAATTGGTTCGGTTTCCTTATCCTTGTAGCTTCACTAACCTTTTGGGTTACTATGGATATTATTTATTTGAATTAATTGCTTGTTAGATTTTCATTATAAATGTTTAAATGTATGTTTATTATGTTTATTATATGAATTATATGTTTATGTTGGAACTATATTATTGAATATTATTATGCAAGAATTATGTGTTATATTATGTTAATGATCATAATTAACTGATTTATAGATAAACTCACTAACCTTTTGGGTTTTTAAATTAAGTGATTATGTTTCATTAGATGTTAAGTAGCATTATAATTCAACCGACCCTGGAATTGCATCAATAATATGTTGATAGGTCTTAATAAATAGTGATACTTTACATAACCTTTGACTGTATTGCTATATGAGAATTGTCATAACATTTGAGGTTTTCTACATTAGTAAATCACAATAATAATAGCCAACACGCAAATAGACATAAGTTAATATGATAACTGTAATAAATAATAGTTTAAAAAGTCATAATCTTCTATCCAATTGAGTATTCTTAAGTTGTTTCTTTAAACTCATCTATTAAAGAATTGGTATCAATTATAAATATGTTTGATCGGAACTAAAACGTCCCCCCTATCTTGTATATTATTGCATATAATTGTAAATTTGTATATTGATTGTAATAATTGTAATTAGGATAAATAAATAGTTAGTTATAGATTAAATCACGTTCCCTGTGTTCGAATCTGGACTTACTTATAAAACTATATTCTATGATCAGGATAACACTTGCCTGAATTGTGTGATAGTATTATTTAGTATTTCCTTAAATAAACTTGTGATTATAATCGCCTATACTTAGCACACATCAAGTTCTATGGGGGAACTTACTTTCTTTTTGGGACTTCAAGTCAAGTAGAGGACTGATGGCATTTTCATCAATCAAAGCAAATATGTTAAAGGCATTCTGGACAGATTTGGTTACTCAGATTCTAAAGTAGCTAGCACACCAATGGAGCCACACAAGGCACTACATGCAGATCTTGAGGGGGAGGATGTAGACGTGCATTTATACCGATCTATGATTGGCTCTCTCATGTATCTTACTTCATCCAGACCAGATATCATGTTTGATGTGTGTGTGTGTGTGCTAGATATCAAGCCAATCCCAAGCAATCACATCTGTATGCACTAAAAAGGATCTTTAGATATTTAAAAGGTCAACCACAATTGGGCCTTTGGTATCCAAAGAGTTCTTCCTTTGAGCTCAAGGCTTTCACAGATAGTGATTATGGTGACGAAAATCTGGATAGAAAGTCTACCTCAGGAGGTTGTCAGTTTTTGGGAGAAAGATCGGTGTCCAGGCAATGCAAGAAGCAGACCACTGTATCCACTTCCACAGCTGAGGCAGAGTATGTTGCTGCATCAAGCTGCTGTGCTCAAGTGCTTTGGATTCAGAATCAAATGCTGGATTATTGTCTGATTTTTCTCAATACTCCTATTTATATTGACAATAATTCTGCAATTAGTATCATTCACAATCCTGTTAAACATTCTAAGACCAAACATATTGAAATTAGATATCACTTTATCAGAGATTCTAATGAAAAGAGATTGATCCAAATCTTTAAAATTGATATTGATAATCAATATGCAGATCTTTTCACCAAAGCTTTTGATGTGGGAAGGTTTACATTTTTGGTTACCAGTATTGGAATGATCAATCTAACTTAAACTATGTTTGGAATTAGAATTGATACTAACAGTGGTTTCTTTATAAAGAATAGTACCTTCTGTTCCAAGTGTTTAATACTGTTAGCACTTTTGTGTGTTCAGCTGATACCACTGTTAGAACATTCTAGCCACTGTCTTTATAAAATTACCACTGCTTGTACACTTGTATATTATTGCCACTGTTTCTTTGTTTTAGCTAACCACTGTGCAGGTCGCTAGCCACTGTCAAAAGACATTATCACTGCTGGCAACTAACACAGTTTACTTGTTTCATTTTATTAGTAAAAAAAAAAAATGTTTTCTTATAAAGCTAAGTGCTTGGCACTGCTAGTATTAAATTTTGGTCACCTTGGTCGGTTACCACTGCTAGTATTAGTAGTTGTTGTTAGCTTTATAAGTATTTTCTTGAGCATTTGAAAATTTGTGTGTTTGCCAGTGTTAAGGCATTGTTTATATCTATCCAGTGTAAGTTATACTAATCAGTGCCACTGTTACTTATTTAATTAGGGCTTGACTCTGTTCTTATAACTAACAGTACATAAACTTTCAACACTTCATTTTTTTTATTACGCTTTCTTCTTTTACCAAATAACCACTGCGATTAAACTCCAAATCAAACCGTCACTTTCACTACAATCAATTTGACAGTAATGGCTTCTTCTTCAACCGATCTTACATTAAGTGTTTATGAAGAACACAATATGATCGCTTTTCTGATGAAACCCTCATCGGCGCAAAATTTCACACAAATTGTGGATTTTCTTCGTTCTAGTTATAAATTTCATGCGCTTACTGTATCTCCAAGGGTTTCAAGGGGTCATTTGACCGAATTCTGGAAGAATGCCAGATTAGAAGTGATTGAGGGCAACAATCAAGTGGTTTCCACGATTCACGGAACCAAGGTGGTGATGCTGCAGGTATATCCTCTATTGATGACAAAGATTTGTATGCTAATCTTAGATTAATGGGGTATGAGGGTGATTATACACGTTTTACCTTTTTTAAATCACTCTTTAGTCCTCAATGGAATTTTTTAATACATACAATTCTCCACTGCTTGTCATCTAAAAGAACTGCTTTCAATGAATTTGGCACCCAAATCACCTATGCACTTGTGTGTTTGACTAGTGGTCAAAAATTTAATTTTTCAAAATACATACTTGAAGGCATGATAAGGAATATCACAAAAGGGAAAAAGGATATGTTTATTATGTATCCTAGATTTGTGCAACTTGTTTTAAACAAACAAATCCCTGGTTTAGTTGCACAAGAACTTATTATTGGTGTTAGTACTCTTTCTGCTAGAACATTTACAGAGATGGGTAAGAATACCAATAAGAAGTTTTCTGGGAAGGAAACATCATTGTTTTCTACAATGCTTACTGCTCCTTCCACCACAGATTTAGTACCACCAACTACATCTGAACCAATTGGTGACAGGCCAGTAGTACCAACTGAGTCTGAACACACACCAATCAGGGGTACCAAAAGAAAACAAGGGAACCAACAACCTACCCACTTACAACCCAAGAAAAAGAAAAGAAAACAGGCAAGTGAGGTTCCTGCTGCTCACTTGTCTCAACCATCAACTTCACCACAGCAAGTGACCCCACAGGAGATGGCTGCCACTACTCCTACTAGTCCTCTGACAGAGGAGGGCAGTGGTAACATCAATAAGACCCAACCAGAGGCAACTTCTATTGCTGAACTTAAGGGTAATGAAGCAGGTGAAGGTCCCAGTACCAAGACAAAGGGGACTTTTGTTGATCATGCTAGGCATGAGGCAGAAGATGATTTTGTCAATGATTCATCTAGGAGGTCACACTCTGATGATGAGGAGGCTAGTACTTACATTGAATTGACGAATGTACAATTGACAATGGCTGTGGATAAAATTTAGGAGAGACTGATGCAAGAGAAGAGGGTGAATAAAGCTCAAGATGCTAAGCTGGTAGAGCAGGCTGCTAAGATTGTTGAGCAGGAAAAAGAAATTGCTGATCTCAAAGAAAGGCTTGTTGTTATAGAAGCTTTATGGGTGAATGACACTTTCAACAAGGGGGAGAAGAATGCAGAGGATATGTTCAATGATGATGTGTTTATGCATGATAATGAAGATGAGGTTGTAGGTGAAACAGATGCTATGTCTAATGCTAACATTGAAGTATTGGAAGATGATGTGCAGACTGAGATTGTTGAAAGTGTTATGCAAATGACTGTGGAGAGGATTGATGGTGAAACAGAAGTGATTATTGATATAGAAGATGGTGAAGAAGTGGTACAACCAGTTGATGATTTCGTAAGTATAGAAACTGAAAAGATGGAAGGTGATGGTGATGATGCTGAGGCAGAGGGGGAGTCAAAGCCAAGATCAGATCCTAAACTTACATATGGTAGGAAGAAATCAATACCATTGTTCAGTATCAAAGCTAAAAAGATGGAAAAGATCAGAAAAGCCAAGTCAAGTAGTCCCACTGCTAAGGTGGCTACCACTGCTAACACTACCTCTGTTCATACAGAACCAACCAGTGTTACTACAATTCCACAACCCACTGCTACCATAACTCAACAACCCACTGCTACAACAACTACTACAAACCCATCAACCACTGCTAGAACACCAGAAGTACCTTTTGTCATCAGAGAATCAACTAGATTGGATAAACCTAAGTCTAAGCTTCCAAAGATTGATCCAAAAGATAAAGGTAAGGGTAAATTGGTAGAAAAGCCAAAATCAAAGGTCAAACTGGTACAAAGGAGCATTGAGCATGATCATGAATATGCATTGAGGTTGCAAGCAGAATTGGATGAGCAGGAGAGAGTAAGAACAGAAAAGAAAGCAACTGAGGTACAGAGGTCAGTGTCTACTCAGAGGTCCATTCAAACTCCTACATCTAAAGTTGATGAAGTAGATGTTTTGCTTGAAAATGGTCAGATTGTAAAGATGACCAAAGAAGCTAGCAGAGTGTATACTGAAATGAAAGAAAAGGGGTTGAATGATGATATTGTGTATCTAGCTTATGAAGAAAAGAAAAAGGGTAATCCTCTGCAAGTGGCTTTAAAGAAGAAAATTGAAAGAGAGAGGAAAGAGAAATTGGAAAAAGAAGCTGCTAGAAAAAGAGCAAAGAAACCAACAAGGGCAGAATTGAAAAATGATCTGGTGTGTAAGCTAAGAGGAGATAGGATTCCTACAGTTCAATTAAGGAAAATGTCTCTGGAACAACTGCAACAGTTGTATGATAATAATCCTTTTGTCAATCCTGAAGCAAAGAAAAGGTTAGAAAAGAAAAGGAAAGATGATGCAGAAATTCAGAGAAGATTACAGGAAAGATATGATATGATTGATGAAGAGCTTGAGAAGGAGAAAGAATTGAGATTGAAGGTTGAAGAAGTTAGGAGTTCTTTTGCTAAATTACAGGAGATGGATGATAATGTGTGTGATTTGGATAGGGATGGGGAGATCTTAGAAAATTTGATCATAATAAAGCCTGACAGATCAGAAAACATCAATTTGGATGGTGAAGACTACTATGAAATTATAAAGTGGGAAGCAGTGTTAATAGAGACTGATGCAGTTACTTATGAAATTAAGATTGAAAGGAAAAATGGTGTTGTCAGTTTCCATAAGTCAATGCAAGATATTCTTAAAAGAGTAAACAGGTTTGATGTATATGATATGTATAAGATTGGCTTAGAAAAGGATGTGAAAACTCTTAAAGTCAGTCTTGAAAGGCATGTTTGGAATGGATACAGATGATGTTTGAGCCTGAGGTATATGGAGAATGATTTTTATGTGTTGAAGCAGTAGGCAATTGGAGACATTTTGTTAGGGCAGGTGTGCAGTTTATAGCTCTCAGAAATGGAAGATTTATTTATATGCTGGATGAAAGAGACTATGTTTTTAGTATAGCATTGTTGAAGCAGTTGATTGCAAAGAAATTGCAAGTTGCTGTGAAGATTTCCAAGAGCAAAGATATAGTCTACAGAATAATGAATCAGTACCATAAGAGAGATCAATAGCAATCCAAAAGGTTCCAAATCTTCTACAAAAGAATGAAGTTGAATGCAGAAACTTAATGCAATGCAAGATTGATCAAGTTTAGGGGGAGATTGTTGGGATCTGAGCAGAATTGATTAAGTGTTGAAGACTTGCCACTGTTAGTTCAATCGATTGCCACTATTAGAAGGAATGAAGACTAGCCACTGCTAGTATATTTGTAGCAGGAGTGTTACTGTTAATGTAATAACACTTAGTGTCTGTAATGGGAACTTACTACCACTGTTGGTGTAAAGTAAGTTACTCCCACTGTTAGTGTTATTTTGAGTCGGTTAAGTTTGTTAGAGATTATTATGGAATAGATATACATTCCATAGAAGTGTAGATTGTATAGGACTCTATGTATTATAAATAGAGATCTTGTAACCTAGTTTAGAGAATATATCATAGGTTACGATTAGCTTCAAGGTGAAAAACCCTAATACAGCCGTGTATTCGTATTATTATTAACTTAATAATATTGAAGCTTTTGGTGATAATTTTGTACATGTTATTCAATCTTCTTGATAGTTGTTAATAGTTATTCCGCAACTAATTAACAATTCAATTCAAAGAAACATAATAAAGATCATTAAGGGATTCACAGCCTACCTGGTTCGATACCTTGGCCCTTATATTTTAGCCTTCGCGCTACAGTTGGAAAATTACGAACCATCAATGCATCTTTGGCCTTAGGGATACACTCGAACAACATACAACACGTGGTGTTGCATTACACGGTATGTTAATACCGCAATTTGGCATGTTAGTACAACACTCACAGTATGTTGATACTGCAAATGGCACATTAGTGCTACACTCACAGTACATGGGTACTGCATTACGGTGCTTCGGGCACTGCATTACTGTGACAACCGTCAAAATCTCAGGTTATTACCACACTCCAATCTTAGATTTCATTATGGCATTCCATATATTTCAGAAAAATTTATGGTTACGACTCCTTAGGTCTACTAAACCGTAAAAAGCCTTAGAGATTTCCTAGTAGATCATAAGTCTATAAGATAAACTAAATTAGATTACTAAGTGCCAAATTAAACAAAGAAAATTTATCTCTTTATGCTTTAACAAAATCCTTATTGAATCGCAAACTGAAATTTCCGTAACTCGTCAACGCAAACTTAATCGGATGAATAATACATGAACATTAAAATTAGAACAAATTAAGTGTATCATAACTTAATTCAAGAACTTAAAATTTCTCACTTTTTAAAACTCAAATTTTAATCACCAAAACATCACAAAATAAACCTTATAACATAACAATACTTATACACCTTTAATACAAATTAATTATACAACAATTATACATATTATTTAACAAAAAAAAAAAAAAAAAATTAAACACCCCCCCCCCCTAAAACCGGCCAGCCCCCCCCCCCCCCCCCCCCTCCTTTTCATTTCAAATTTTTTTTTAATTCCCTATACACTCATTACTACTTCACTTCCCCAAAATCCATTCTCACACTCTTCACCTTTCTCTCTCAAAACACACACTAAACACACACTTCTTTCTCCCAAAAATCAGCCACATTCAAGCCTCTAAACCCAGAATTTAAAGGTGTTCATCACCAAATCAAAGCAAGAAAAGGTAATTTATTTCATTTACTATTATTATTTATCACTTCCTTCTTGTGTTTTCTTCAAAATCCGGATTTTAGCCCTTCTCATGGCTAAAAATCCTCATAAAATGCTTGATGTTTGTAGGTTATATCTTTTCACATCATTATGTGTTAGAAGAAAGAGTAACCCATGATCAAACCAAAAATCAAGTGAAACTTGGTGTTAATACTTGTAACTTTGTTGAATATTGTTTATCTTTATGTAAAAATTGTTCTTGTGATAAATAATCATCTCTAACACATCTTGATTGTATATCAACATCATGCATGTGTTAGAACATGGATTTAAAGATCAAAAGATGATAATCTTCTTCATTTCATGTTTGGTGTTCATTATTTTAAATGAAACACTCAAATAAGAGTTTACAACTTTCTGTCCAGAAAACTTATTATATTTCAACGATTTATATAAAAATCATTCCTTCATGAAAATGGACGTTTTTATAGTCTAAATTTAAGTTCTGGAAGTAAGCTTTCCAACCATTTAAGCCTCGTGTTCATACGAGTTCATTTGATATTTTTAATAATTTTTGTGAGTAAAGATGTACAAGCTGTAATAGTAAGACAGAAACTTTCTTCTCAGTGTTTTAATCATAAATGGAGCATTACAACTCCAAAAGACTTGAAACCAACGCTAAAAGTTTACAAATTTCCTTGGCTACAACTTTGAAGAATACCAATTTTATTGATTCCATGTACATTTTGCTCAGAAATAATGATTGCATGCATGTGTTTAAATTCGACTCTAGAAGATAAAAGTAAAATCTAAAAATAATTGGACCTTTCTAATAGTTCTGTAAAAATTACACAAAGTAGATAACATATTTTAGAACATCTGTGATTTTTCTCTTAAACCATTTTTGACCAGAAGTATTTTTAATAAATACAACTAACAGGGGTAATTTCTGGAAAATAGCAAGAGTGGACTGATTTTGGTATAACTTTAAAAACCGACACTTACGGACTTACTATGTATAGAAAGACTAACTTCTATGACTTATAAACCTGATTAAGGATTGGGTAATAGTCTCGGGATAAACTAAGAAGGTTTGACAAGTTAACAATAATCGGTCTCGGTATCAAAAACGGGAAACTTTCTATGCTTGAAAAGATTGATAACAAAAGTGTTTGGATGTCTTTTGATGTATTTATCTATTGTGTATGTTAATCATAAATTGTGGGGAACCAAAGTTCCAAAACTCAAACACTATAAAATTCGGACTCAAACAATCTTGTGACATTATACGACTTGTGTGTGACGTTCGATAATTTTAGTATGTTGTACAATCGTGTGACCATTATCATTTTCAACCGCGATTATTGGACATTAACAACTTCAAAGCAAACAAACTATATTGGCACTTTGTAATCTAAATAATTAGCTAAGCAATCCTTACAAACAAAACTAGATAAAAACCTAATTAGAACCTTCATGATCGTAGGTCTTGGATAGGAGTCATAAACGGCAAGCACGCGCGTTACATCCATCAATTTACCCTTGCGCTCAATTGTGAGTATTCACAGCCCCTCTTTTTACCGTTCATACTAAATATTTTGGGGTGAAAAGCATGTTATCTTGTTGCAAATACTTATCTTGTATGTACTTTTCTATTTATACGCTCTTATTGTATGCTTGTGACTCTATCGTGTCTTAAGTCCCCGGTTTCTCTTACACAACCCATTAACTCATTATTGAGCCGATGGTTGATATGGATAGTACTATTTGGAAGGAGGCCACCTTCCCACTCATTCGTGCATATGAGTGCATACCACCAATCTTATATGTTTGCGATAGGACATATCTTTGGGGCGTTGCTTCGGGCCAATAGGTTTGGTTGTGGACTCAAGCTATACATGTCATTCTTAAATGAATCTTATATTGCGTATAAATACTATTTTCCTAATAATGTAAATCTTACTACGTGGTTTGATAACTTCTAAATGGTTTTCACATTTACATTTTATTTTCAAAACCTGTGAACTCACCAACTATTTTTATAGTTGACCCTCATTTTACATGCTTTTCAGGAAACGGTCAGTAGTTCTGGAATGAAGCATCGTTTGTCTTTATTAATGTTGAAGCTATTAGACTTACTTCGTTTTATCTTTTGGATGTATTCGGTTGTATGATTTAGTATTTGGTACTGTAAACTTATTGTAAGTGCTAATAGCTGTATTTTGTAAACGATGAATTAGTTGTACTTTGTGTAATGAAACCATTGTGCTGTTACATCTCGTGTTTCCGCTTTAGCGGGGTGTGACAATTACGGCACGTGGTGCTGCCTTTCATAGTACTTCGGTATTACACTCATAATACAATTATATTACATTACTGTGCTTATAGCACTGCATTACGGTACGTGGTTACTGCATTCTAGTACTTAGGGTTTAACATCTATAGTACGTTAGTACTACAATATAGTCTGTTAGACTACTACAATGACCTAGTCATGATTGACCTACATTGGAAACACTAATTAGTCATTATCACGACTGCACACTGAAACTACAACATCTCAACTAACTCATTCTAAGCATACGTGAGCTATTCACGTCATGACAACTTAAAAGTCCGAGGACTTTCAAAAGAAAAACTTGATTAACTTTCTGGGTCACATCACTACAAATCACTGATTTTCACGTCACGCTAAATCAAAATCTTCGAATAAAGATCTCACACCTTGTCATTTCGTTCTTGTTTAAGAATCATGCCGCCTAGATGACAAACTTACACTCAAGCTGAGCGTGACCAATTCGCTGATCAAAGAGTGGCTGATGCTCTAGCTACTCGAAACCTAGCGAGACCCTGCACCTATAAGGAATTTCTGAGCTGTAACCCACTAAATTTTGCTGGTACTGAAAGGGGCTGTCAGATTAATCCGATGGATCGAGAGAATGGAATCTGTATTCCACATCTGCAACTGCCCCGATGACTACAAAGTTAAGTACTCCACCTACACCCTCCAAGATAATGCTCTTACCTGGTGGAATTCCTACGCCCAAACTGTAGGGATCGATACCGCTCACAAACTTTCTTGGGAGGAACTAAAACGAATCATGAGGGACGAGTATTGTCCTAGTGAGGAACTACACAAACTCGAGGATGAACTTTGGCACCTCATCGTGAAGGATAACGACATCATTACATACATCAATCGCTTCCACCAACTGGCACTTCTTTGCCCAACCATGGTGAACCCTGAAATCAAATGAATCGAAAGGTACATCGGAGGACTCCCGATGCAAATTGAGGGAATGGTCACAGTCTCTAAACCCTCCACTATTCACGATGTTGTTCGCATGGCTCACAAACTCATGGCACAGGTGGTCCGACGCGGAACACCTGCAATCGAAAACAACCAAGGAAAATGGAATGGAGATTCCAGCACTAGTCACAACCCAACAAATCAACCCGAACCCATGCCACCGAACTCAAAGAAAAACGAGGCTATGCGGGTAATAAACCATTTTGTCACGGTTGTAAACGTCATCATGATGGTTCATGTGGTTTACCCTGTGAAAGATGCGAATAATACAGACATAAAATCTAGGATTGCAGAGTTCCCGCCAATCCTGACTCACAAAGGATATGCTTCAAATGTGGTGAACTTGGACATTACAAGAAGGATTGCCCAAAAAGGAAATGAAAAATCCACCTGATCTCCGACAATGATATAGGTACATCCTTCCTCGAGAACATAATCCTTCGATATTAATCCACGCTGATGACACACAAAAAGTCATGTTTTTGTGTGCCATTATCTCACCATTTTGGCCCAATTAATAATGAAAATACTTGAATATGAAATTAAACATCACATTTCATCATAAGGGCTAAAATATAGATGATGTTTCAAGAATCGACAAAAACAACCTAAAAATGAGTAAAACAGAGCACAAACGATCACTGAATCTTCTGTTCACGTATTTTAGCACTTTTCGAGCTACACAAAGAATTATGAAAATACGAACGCGTGGTTAAAAAGAACGCTTGAAACGGATAAACGACGAAGAAGTTACGCCTGAACGAAGAAACGAAGAACCGAAGGAGCAGGATACGGCTGAGCACAGCCGTATACGGCTGAGCCAGACGGTATACGGCTGGACACAGACCGTATACAGCCTGTGTAGACCGTATACGGCCTGTGCTCAGCCGTATACGGCCCAGTTCAGCCGTATTCACCCTATGCGCAGCCGTATACGGTCCAGTTCAGCCGTATACGGTCCAGCTCAGCCATATTGTGCATTTGGGTGATAAAAATCTGATTTTTATTCGCCTTTGCGATACGGTTGTACGTTTAAAGGTTTGGATACGGTCTACGGATACGGTTGTGCGATCTCTATAAGTACAAGCCTCATTTCATCATTTCAATACACCACCAAGAAACACTTCAACACTTTCTCTCACTACTCTCTCTCTAGGTTTATGTTATATATAGTAGTAGATTAGTAGCTAGTTAGTAGAGGGGCAATCTTGTAATATTGCTTGGCGCATACTAGGAGTTCTGCTCATGTAACGTTCAAGTTGTATTCAGCTACGCTCTTATTACGGTTATATCTATCCTTTATCTATTTCATTATGATGGTTGTTATTACTGTTGTCATGCTAGATTTAGGCTTGATTGCCATGATTAGCGAGTAGTGATATTGCGTGTTTGCTATGATATAGTTAGTCGTAAATTGGTTGGAATAATATTATAGTGCTTTGATTTACTTTCTATCTATGATTTTAAACCTATTAAACTAATCGCCTTTCAACCAGTAAAGATGATTACAGCCTTAATGATGGGACGTCGCGAACCCCATAAAAGGTACTTAGTTATCTGTGTCAAACATGAACATGGTCTGATTTGTTAAACCGTGTACACATCGCTTTCTAAATGAACGCTAAGTACATCGTCATCGAGGAAATACTGTTTTCTAATTTGAACGCAAAGTACTCTGTGGCTATGGAAATATGGTTTTCAAACTGAACACTAAGTACACTGGAGCCGTGGAAATAATGCTTTCTACTGTGACCGCAAAGTACACTGTGCCCGTGGAAATATGGTTTTCTAACTGAACGTGAATATTACACTGTTGACAAATTAGGGATTTATTGGGACTTAAAAGTAAGGGTTGGTTTATATCATAGATGGATAATATTATGCTTAAATACAAACTTAGTTAAGTAGTCTGGGTTAGCCTTTGCGAAGCAATGTAAGGTACCGTAAGTCGGCTGATTACTTGGTATAGCATCGACAACACCTTCAGTGTAGTTAACACGTGGAAGCCGAGGAAAAGCCGCAGTTACTAAGCCTTGTGGAATAACGGCAACTCTGTGATCAGTAGAGCTGGTACCGACTAGGTCCTTGGTTCAGCAATGGAAACACCTCCGGTGGAGTACAGTGTGGGAGTCACGGAAAGAGTTGTTGTTATCATTCTATGTGAATCACGAGTCATGATTAAACACCCAGACTCACAAAACCATCGATAGAAAGTAATCAAGCACACTCTATAAACTTGGTGTTAAATGTTTTATTTAGATTAGATATTATTGTGGGGTAAGAAAGGTCGGACATCGAGTTGGTTTGTCGTCTTATTCATGCACCCAGGGTTTCATCCCAGATAAGGGTCACTATACCTTCACCGGTTAGTGTTGTGGGCTGGATAAACTACTCCGATCAGAATCAGGATAGCCTAGTTGCCCAGTGACATACTGATCGAGAACTCTATCAGTAGGGGGCTAGTGCTCACTCCACAAATACCTGAAATAAATAAAATACAAACCTTTAGAACACGTCTCATTCCAACCAATAAGGCTACCGAAATCATAGCAAACACCCTCTCTTGATTATCTGCTATTTACATTTATTTTATTCCGCTTTAGTTTAAATTTTCTGCCTAAGTATAAAAACAACAAAAACAAAACCCCAATCAAATCTTTTAAAAACCCGCTAGATTGATAAGTACGCCTGTTTCGTCCACGATCCACAATACACTGACTCAAAGAACGACCCTAGGTCATCCTTATTGCTATACACCAAATAGTAACTAGGTATACTTAGGCCCCGCACATATAAATTTTAAAACTCCACTAACGCCGCCGCTGACGGACAGTCCAACGACAGGGTGAAAACATGATCGACCGTTGGTGGCGCGTCAAGTTTTTGGCGCCGCTGCCGGGGAGTCGGCCGTAAGATCTGAAGACTTTACAGACGAATTTTTCTTTCTAGTATCCCGTAGTTTAATTTAGGTTTTTCCTTTTTTTCTTGTTCCATTCGAAAATTCCTTCCCACAACACACAACGATATTTGACCCGATCATCCGGATTCGAATCTCTCACTTTCGTACCCGATCCTGAGAAGATCATCCGAACGATCCGCAAGGAGAAATGCATCCGCAACCGACAACCGATGGCTGCACGTGTCACACTTTCCGACAGCACCAAACCATCAATTGAAGGTCGAGGTGGACCCATCAGCTATCCGGTCATCGATGGCGCGTCCTTCGAGCTTAAACATCATATCGTTCAGCTTATCAAGGAATTCTGCCAATTCCATGGTTTACCCCATGACGATCCTAACGCCCACATCAACCGATTCATTCAGACTACCAACTCGTACAAGCAGAACGGGGTTGATCAGGATATAGTCCGTCTATACCTATTCCCCTATTCGCTTACTCACCACGCTTTGACTTGGTTTGAGGGATTAGAGACCGGCTCTATCACCTCCTGGACGGATATGGCTACAAAGTTCCTTACTAAGTACTTTCCTCCGGCTAAGCAAACCAAGTACAAGAATGACATCATGAACTTCCACCAAGCTCATGATGAATCTATCTACACAGCATGGGAGAGATACAAGAGTCTGTTGAACAAATGCCCTAACCACCTTATAGAGAAAACCAGTCAGCTATGCACGTTTTACAACGGTCTTGCTCCGAACCATCGCACTACCCTTCACGCCGCTGCTCAGGGTAATTTCATGCAACTCACCAATGAGGAAGCTTGGAATTTGATCGAGAATATGATGATGCACCATCATGACTGGAACTCTGGTGAGCATTCCTCATCATCAGCACCGATTGCTGCACCCAATCCATTCCAGACCGAAGCTATCAAGTCTTTGACAGAGAAGATCGAGCACTTGATGAAGCAGATCGCCGAAATGAAGAAACCATCCCAGCATCAAATTCATGCATGCCAGAACTATGCCAACCTCCCAATAGAAAGTTATCAGGTTGAGTACGAGGATCCTGCTGACGGAACGGTTTACTATGCTCAATTTCCAGCTCGCCAACAAAATCCACCTGGCTTCGCTCGAACCTCTCCGCCTAGGACTAGAGGCACCCAATACCCACCTAGGAACCAACCACCCTTTCAGCCCAACTACCAACCTAGGTACCCATCTTACCAACAACAACCCTAACTCACCTATAACCAACCGCTATCATTGACTGCACCCAACGCAGATCAATCGACCGAACCCTCTAAGACCATAATGCCCATCACTAGTACGGATGATACCCTCACTAAGTTCATCAAAGGCCAGCACCAAATTAACCAAAAGACTAGCGCTAGGCAGGACCAAACCGACCTATTCATTAGGAACCAACTGGCCGTTCTCAAAAATCTTGAGACCCAGATAGGACAGCTAGCCCAACGTCTTGACTCTAGGCCCCAGGGTAATCTCCCTAGTAACACGGTACAGAACCCACACATAGAAGAGGCCAAACAGATGAGTACTACAGACAAGAAGGTGGCACCGAGCCAACCTCCCACTCCTTCTCCGGTGAAGAGAGATACTCCTGTCCCGCCGACAGTTGAGTCCCCGTCTATCCCTACACCACAAAGGGAAGTACGCATCCCGTTTCCCGGCCGTCTTAAGAAAGCCTATAAGGTTAACGACTTCCGTCTCGATGGAAAGTTCATGGACACCGTGTCCCGAACCCCTTCCAGTTCAAAATACATCCTAAAACTCTTGTCGACCAAGGATAAGGTACCCGAAGTACCCAATATCCCACAGAATGCGGAATATTCAGCTTTTATAAAGAACTCTATCCCTGAGAAATTAGGAGATACTGGACGCTTTACCCTTCCCTGTTCGATCTATCACTCAGGCATGATACACTCTCTAGCCGACCTAGGAGCCAGTATCAACCTGATGCTCTATTCGCTTTACACTAGATTGGAATTAGGACCCCTTAAACTGACCAAAATGAGTGTCCAGCTAGCTGACCAATCTATTAGATACCCTAAGGGAATAGCTGAGAACATCATGCTTCAAGTTGATAAGTTCCTATTTCCCACAGACTTCGTAGTGATGGACATTCAAGAAGATGTCCATATCCCTATCATCTTAGGTAGACCATTCTTGAAAACCGCACGCACTATCATAGATGTTTACTCTCAGACTATCAGTCTTAGATCTCATGGAGAGACTATCACCTTCAAGATCGATCAAGCTGATCAGTCTGTCACCGACCATGCGGAGATATGTGCAATTTCGACAGGAAGAGTTACCACGGATGATGACACTGAACCAGACACCCCTATGTCTGACGAGCCCATCACGATTTCTTCCGACACTGAGGAAGAAGAAATAGAAGAGGAAACTGAGGAAGAAGAAGAGGAAGAGCCAGTGGAAGCTACACCGCCACGTATTCCTGAGACACACCCTCTGACCGCAGAGATCATGCAAATAGACTATGCTTTGAACTTCATCCCTCTGTCGGAGAGTGGCTCAGAGGAACCTTCGATTGACCACTCCCTGGATGATGAATCTCTACTTAAGCCACATATACCTCCTCGAAGGATTCCACCCTTTGACTCATCCGAGCCTCGATCACATTTTGAGCTTGGAGGTACATCTAGATCAAGCGATGATTCTGATTCCCAGGACGAGAGGGATATCGAGATGGACTCTTCCCAGCCAGTATCACAGATCACCGACGAGTCTCAACCACTCACCAACACTGTTGAGTTTCCAGACACTTCAGAAATCGGGAGTGACGAGGACGATATCGTTTTCATTGATGTTCCGATCGATACCCGCTCCATTCGCCTTCACCTCACTCCAATCATTCCCCCTCCAGTCATTATCCCTCCTCCTACTATAGGAAATATCGAAATCCCGATCGTGTCTGAACCAGAAGAAATGCTTAGTGCTATTGAAGAACACGGGGAGGATTTTCGAACTCTGATTGTGATTATACGAGATTCTACTATTGAATACACACAACGTCAAAGGGATATTATTGAGGACATTGAGACTGAATATGAGGTCTATCAAGCCAACTCCTACCTGAGTCCGCAACATCTAGTTAGTCGCATCAACGCCTTCGCCAACGACCTCACAGGAGAATCATCAGACAAAGATGAGCCTTTCCCCGATGAAGAGGAATTCTATGAAATGCAGAAGACCACGTATGGCCGGGTGTATCAAGCATTTATCAGGTCTGCATTTCCACATTCGCACCAACAGATGGAGTTTCTCCAAAATTTCAGACACAACATGGATTATGCTACTGGGAACCCTGAAAATGAAGTAGATGTTCAGCTAATGACGGATCTCAAAGGACTTCTAGATTCTTTGGCCGATAATGATCACATTGACGAGTCCTCACCACATAGGTTTTTCATCAGCTGCACTATCGAGCATCACGCCCAGATAATCGTCGAAAAGTTAGAACACGTCAGTTCAGACGAGAGAGCACGTGCCATCCCTTCTTCTGTTCCAGAAGGTTTGACGGTTAACGTTGCAGATTTCGTCTATGAACGACTTAAGGACATTTTCGGTTCTATCCTATGGGAGCAGCCCAGACAGCTATTCCACAATGGGTTACGTGAGGTTTACAATAGGATGATTAACATCTTCCTGAAACTAGAGCTCACGTATACCGACCATCAGAAACAGCTGATCCAAGGCATATTCGAATCCATTGAAGAACTAGGGAGGGACATCAGCAATGCCACTCATGAAGACATCCACCTACGCTTCTTCGAATTTATGGACACCCTGCGGATAGATCGACCGGTGCGTGAGACGCTTGAGCACGATGAAGCCACCCTTGTAGACACTAATGGACCAATCTTCAAGGCAGTCCAAGATGCTATAATGGATCTTTTATACTTGCAAAATACTGCTGAGGAGCATTTCCATACCTATCCTCTTCATGTGGCGAGAATCCCAAACATCACAGAAGTCGTCGCACGACATTTTATGAGATTCTACCCACCAAACCCCAGGACACTTCCATTCCGCATCCCAAGTCCTAGGAATTCCTCTTTTGGCTGATCCAAGAGGAAAAGTCGAGCCCTCGACTCTAAATAGAAGCGCTTCTCGGGAGATAACCCGTGCAATAAGTATCCTTAGTATTAGTATTAGTTTTTAAATTCCAAGAAGTGATATATCTCTGACTATCTTTCACACTTGGGTATCAAAATGCTTTCAAAACACCACTTCAGCTTTTACCACCTAATCCAGGAAAATAAGAATTAAATTTTAACAAGACATGTGTTTCGAGCATTTGAGGTACTTGCGTGCTACTTTCACGCATTATGCTCAAACTCGTTTAAAAACACATGACTTAAAACTCGTTTTGAATTAAAACACCTTTCCGCATTCTGGATTTAGGCACTTTCGGTAAAAAGCTATAATAAGAAGTCGGTAAAAATATACCCAACGTGTTCATACTTACGAGATATCTTCACAAGAGAGTGAAAGAAGTGTAAAGATGGAGGACAAAGCTGTTATTTGTAAGCTGCGCACGCTAATGCCGAAAGATCTTTATGGAGCCACCGCTAAAGAAGAATTCCTGTCAAAGATCTCCTCTTCAGCGCATCTTCCAGAATTCCATCCTTCCACCTTCGCATCGATAAGGGAGTTCTCTCGTTCTCACTCTCGTTTTTGATATGATTGTTAGCTTTAATTTCTCATTAAAGTAGTCTATGCCATATCCCAAACTTATCACTAAGTGTGGGATTCCAGCCCAAAAGAAACACTTGAGTAACATTTTCCGATTTGTTCAAACTCTAAGTGTGGGATTTTTCTCAAATCCCAACTCAAGAGAACATTAGGGACAATGTTCCTCTAAGTGTAGGATAGCGGTATAGAATACCTTAGGTTTGCTTGTTAGATTCTTATTTCCAAAAGCAAACTCAGAAAATGTTTCCTAAAAATCATAAGCTTAACTTCGACAATGGAGATGCCACTCATTCAGTTGGCTTAATTTTCATAAAAACTCATTTTTGCTCAAAATCATAAGCTTAACTTCGACAGTGGAGATGTCACTCATTCAGTTGGCTTAATTTTCATAAAAACTCACTTTTGCTAAAAAAAATTCAAAATTTTTGAGTTAAAATATCTTAAGAAGGAACATTTTCGTATATGAGTAGGGTATTTTGGAAATTAAGAGTAAATTAGAGAGGAATTTCTTAGGTCTAAAATGATAATCTAAGAGGGGCATCGCATGGCTAGGCATAAACAAACCCAAAAACTTGCAGTGAGGTATCTTGAGCCAATACAAGCATTCATCTTTAATGTTTCACTATTCATTTGTTTGAGTGTGCCGATGCATGCATCCGGAATTAGAACTTGCTCCTGGTATGCACTTCGAGACCACATTGGTAGAGTACCGTACGCGGTATAGTTGCAGTTAAATGACCTTGACATTCCTTAGGATTTAACCCCCTTTTCATCATATCTATTCAAGCCCAAAACCCTTCCAACACTCATCTTTAGTGTTGATGATCCGCTTAGATAACCCTGTTGAGCCTTAGCCTGTTCATTTCTTTCAAAACCCTTTAAATCTTAAAACCATTTACTCCACACCCACCAAAACTTATCTTAGAAATTTTAAACTTGTGAGAAATGTCATTTAAATGTCCTTTTTTGCTGTCACTCCAAATCATAAATACTGGTGTTTACTCAAAATCTCTCGCGTGCGTTCCCTTGATAAAAAAATCAAAAGTTGAGAGTTTACGGTGTGAAAAATTGACACCAAGTAAATGCAAAGTCATCAGAAGGATGAAAAAGATGAAAGAAAGAAAAGGATTTCAAAAAGGGCAAAAGAAAGAAACAAAATAAAAATCCCTAGAAAAGTCCAAAAATAGAAGCAAAAAAAAAAAAGAGAGAATAGAATAGAATAAAGCTAAGTGCTTCGAATCTCTCGAAAAATTCCCGCTCTTATAAAAGTCATAAATTCCCTCGTGTATTTTCAAAAGATAGAAGTCAAAATAGCTATCTTCTTCCCGTATTGTTATCCGTTTCCGTTTTCATTAAAAAGGTTGTTTAAATAATGTTTTTCAAAAGGTTAGAAGTCCTAAGATAAGAAAAACCCCTTTACAACAACTTTCCCACTTATCCATACCCTGTAACCCTCACCTACCATTACAACCCACTCTGAATGTCCTGGGATAGCTAGCACCGTCCTCACCTAAGTGGTGGAGATATGATTCTCGAGCAAGCATATGACGATGGATGTTGCATGACTGGCTTATGAGCGATTTCGTTTGATTAGATTGATAGGTAACCCGAAATACTTTTGAGTGAATTGAGTGACCACCTTGTGAGATTGCCTAGTCATGTATATTCCAAGATCGCGAGAATTGAAAGCATGCCTAAGAGAATCATTTCAGACCTCTGAAAGGAATACCTTACTTTCGCTTATTTCCAGGATATGTTGCTTGAGAATGGTTGTCTTTAAGATATTTTGATTCGCCCCAAAAATAAACTGGTGTTTTCAAAATGTTTTTCCTAAAAGCAAGTGAGAATTTTGAGTTTTGCTTGAGGAAAATGGAATGGAGATTCCAGCACTAGTCACAACCCAACAAATCAACCCGAACCCATGCCACCGAACCCAAAGAAAAACGAGGCTATGCGGGTAATAAACCATTTTGTCACGGTTGTAAACGTCATCATGATGGTTCATGTGGTTTACCCTGTGAAAGATGCGAATAATACAGACACAAAATCAGGGATTGTAGAGTTCCCGCCAATCCTGACTCACAAAGGATATGCTTCAAATGTGGTGAACTCGGACATTACAAGAAGGATTGCCCAAAAAGGAAATGCAAAATCCACCTGATCTCCGACAATGATATAGGTACATCCTTCCTCGAGAACATAATCCTTCGATATTAATCCACGCTGATGACACGCAAAAAGTCATGTTTTTGTGTGCCATTATCTCACCATTTTGGCCCAATTATTAATAAAAATACTTGAATATGAACTTAAACATCACATTTCATCATAAGGGCTAAAATAAAGACGATGTTTCAAGAATCGACAAAAACAACCTAAAAATGAGTAAAACGGAGCACAAACGATCACTGAATCTTCTGTTCACGTATTTTAGCACTTTTTGAGCTACACAAAGAATTATGACCTCTAACCTATGTCATTTTCTTCGTTAGGAAAATACGAACGCGTGGATATAAAGAACGCTCAAAACGGATAAACGACGAAGAAGTTACGCCCGAACGAAGAAACGAAGAACCGAAGGAGTAGGATACGGCTGAGCACAGCCGTATACGGCTGAGCACAGCCGTATACGGCTGAGCCAGACCGTATACGGCTGGACACAGACTGTATACGGCCTGTGCAGACCGTATACGGCCTGTGCTCAGCCGTATACGACCCAGTTCAGCCGTATTCACCCTATGCTCAGCCGTATACGGTCCAGTTCAGCTGTATACGGTCAAACTCAGCCGTATTGTGCGTTTGGGTGATAAAAATCTGATTTTTATTCGCCTTTGCGATACGGTTGTGCATTTGAAGGTTTGGATATGGTCTACGGATACGGTTATGCGATCTCTATAAATACAAGCCTCATTTCATCATTTCAATACACCACCAAGAAACACTTCAACACTTTCTCTCACTACTCTCTCTCTAGGTTTATGTTATAATTAGTAGTAGATTAGTAGCTAGTTAGTAGAGGGGCAATCTTGTAATATTGCTTGGCGCATACTAGGAGTTCTGCTCGTGTAACGTTCAAGTTGTATTTAGCTACGCTCTTATTACGGTTATATCTATCCTTTATCTATTTCATTATGATGATTGTTATTACTGTTGTCATGCTAGATTTAGGATTGATTGCCATGATTAGCGAGTAGTGATATTGCGTGTTTGCTATGATGTAGTTAGTCTTAAATTGGTTGGAATAATATTATAGTTCTTTGATTTACTTTCTATCTATGTATTTAAACCTATTAACTAATCGCCTTTCAACCAGTAAACGTGATTACAGCCTTAATGATGGGACGTCGCGAACCCCATCAAAGGTACTTAGTTATCTGTGTCAAACATGAACTTGGTCTGATTTGTTAAACCGTGTACACATCGCTTTCTAAATGAACGCTAAGTACATCGTCATCGAGAAAATACTGTTTTCTAATTTGAAGGCAAAGTACTCTGTGGCTATGGAAATATGGTTTTCAAACTGAACACTAAGTACACTGGAGCCGTGGAAATAATGCTTTCTACTGTGACCGCAAAGTACACTGTGCCCGTGGAAATATGGTTTTCTAACTGAACGTGAATATTACACTGTTGACAAATTAGGGATTTATTGGGACTTAAAAGTAAGGGTTGGTTTATATCATAGATGGATAATATTATGCTTAAATACAAACTTAGTTAAGTAGTCTGGGTTAGCCTTTGCGAAGCAATGTAAGGTACCGTAAGTCGGCTGATTACTTGGTATAGCGTCGACAACACCTTCAGTGTAGTTAACATGTGGAAGCCGAGGAAAAGCCGCAGTTACTAAGCCTTGTGGAATAACGGCAACTCTGTGATCAGCAGAGCTGGTACCGACTAGGTCCTTGGTTCAGCAATGGAAACACCTCCGGTGGAGTACAGTGTGGGAGTCACGGAAAGAGTCATTGTTATCAGTCTATGTGAATCACGAGTCATGATTAAACACCCAGACTCACAAAACCATCGATAGAAAGTAATCAAGCACACTCTATAAACTTGGTCTTAAATGTTTTATTTAGATTAGATATTATTGTGGGGTTAAGAAAGGTCGGACATCGAGTTGGTTTGTCACCTTATTCATGCACCCAGGGTTTCATCCCAGATAAGGGTCACTATACCTTCACCGGTTAGTGTTGTGGGCTGGATAAACAACTCCGATCAGAATCAGGATAGCCTAGTTGCCCAGTGACATACTGATCGAGAACTCTATCAGTAGGGGGCTAGTGCTCACTCCACAAATACCTGAAATAAATAAAATACAAACCTTTAGAACACGTCTCATTCCAACCAATAAGGCTACCGAAATCATAGCAAACACCCTCTCTTGATTATCTGCTATTTACATTTATTTTATTCCGCTTTAGTTTAAATTTTCTGCCTAAGTATAAAAACAACAAAAACAAAACCCCAATCAAATCTTTTAAAAACCCGCTAGATTGATAAGTACGCCTGTTTCGTCCACGATCCACAATACACTGACTCAAAGAACGACCCTAGGTCATCCTTATTGCTATACACCAAATAGTAACTAGGTATACTTAGGCCCCGCACATATAAATTTTAAAACTCCACTAACGCCGCCGCTGACGGACAGTCCAACGACAGGGTGAAAACATGATCGACCGTTGGTGGCGCGTCACACGCTAAGCGTAATATTGTGAATATTAATAGTTGAGAAAGTGAAAATAATATACTATGTTTTTAACGATAAGTATTTCACTGTTTAAGTGAAAACAGATAAGTATAGGTTGTGTGATTCCGGATTACACTAGTGTAAGATGTTTCACGTGACCTAGTTGTGTGTATAGTTAGGAGTTGTTAACTAGTTGCTATATGAAAATTTTAGCATTTTGTTGGTCAAACTAATGTGTGAATACTAGCTCTTTTGCTAGTTACGGTTAAAGTTGAAGCTATTATAGTTGATAAATGAGTTATGGTTTTATTAGTAATATTGTTGTTATTGCAAAGATGAAAAGTATTTGTTGTGATATAAAGATTCTAGCATATAGCTAGTTTCAAGTTGTAAGAGTTATTTTAAATGATATGCATAGAATTTTTATACATAAGTTGTTTAAGTAGTATAATTATAACTATGTGTAATAACTGACTAGATTGCTTAATTAATAAAGTTGATCAAGTCCTATGTGTTGAGATTAACTAAAATATATGTGTGACAGCTGTTAAGGTAGATAACATAAATCAGATGGGGAATAATATACATATTGTTTCATAGAATTTGAATTAGGATCTACCGACTCATGGTGAGTGCCGGTAGTAGTATATTTAAAACTCTACCAAAATGAATAGTTGTGAGCAGTCTATGCTTAAAATCTAAGATGACTAAGTTGTAAAGGGTATTAGTGTAAGAGAAAGGAGTATGAACTTAGTTGAAATGAATTTGGTATTTTAAATCGTAATATGGTGGATATGTCGAGAAATCTTAGGTTAGGAATAAGAAATAATGTAAAAAAGAACATGAATGATATACCTTCATGTCATGAAATAGTTAAGAAAGAAATATACTAGTATAAATAAACACTCCCATATAAAGTAGCGAAAGTGTTAAGTGGAACACAAGAGACATTCGTGAGGACACGAATAAAATAAGTTGGGGAGAGTTGTAACACCCCAAAAATTTGAAGTATTATTGTAAATAAGTTGTATATAATATTAGAATTGGTGTAGCTAAATAATTTAAATGTTTAAGTCTTTTAATAACAAGAATTGAGGGGTTGAATATATAGATTTCAGTTACAAAGGGGTTTAAACTGAAAGTATCTATATACATACATACATATCGTCATATACATACATACATGTAAAAGAAAAAAAAATAATTCCAGAAGCTATTAGAAAGATAGAGATGGCGTGGGAACAAGCAAAGAACACCAGATCAGTTTCAACATCAAAATCAATCCATAAAAGTTAAAGATTTACATCCTGTGATCATCCCTAATAGCTAGTAAGTCTTATGCTCTATTTCCTTTAACCTAGAAATTTAAATTTGGGGGTTTTGAGTGGGGGTTCATGTTAAAAACGAAATTTAGAGCAGATTATGCCCAAATTAACGATAATAAAGTGATTAAGTTGTTGTTACTTGCTTCAATTCAACCTATGAGTCAAGTATGTAATTAGGGTTCATGATGGATTGTATTAAATGCTAGTATATGAGTGATAACTAACTTGATTGATAGCTGAAAAAGATGACTAGATGTAATATGATAATTGTTTGATTATAGTTAGATGGTTATCATTGAATTAGTAAAATTTTTGATAAGTATTCTTCAAGAACACAAAGTGGAAATATGTAAAAAATTGATGAACTAGCTATAATCAATTGAATTGTAATTGAATGAGTAATTATGTTCCTACTACAATGTTTAGAACATAATCAAAGTGTGTACAAAAAGGTAGAAGCCATAAAGTTAGTTGTAGTTTAATTGGTAAAAAGTGAAATGAGTGTTTTTGGCCAACTTCGAGAGACTGTAACTTGGTGTGCATAATGTTGTGGAGAAATCTGAATATAGATAATGAAAGTATGGTCAAAGACCTTTAATTCGATATAAAGTTTGCTGAAAACGGATGTGTATAGGTGGGTCAAAAGTGGGTGGAAAAATAGCATGTTGGTGCTGCTTGCTGAGATTTCAGCATGTACAAATGACTTTTTGTCATTTTTAGGTGGCTATAACTTCACATGCGTTGCGTTTTATAAAAGGGTGAAATTTATACATTGAAGTGTGTTGTATTTCCTTGGTAAAGATATAAAATATGTTTATTTTAGAGAGGTTTAGAAGGTCTAAAAGTGGAGCCCAAAACAGCTAGTTGAAACTAATAACACTCGTTTGGACAGCGTGTGTGCAGAAAATGGTCGTTTTAAAATGGTCATAAAAGATGAACCGTAACTCTATTTTTGATGTATCTTATATCGTTGGAAAGGTGGAAGAGTCTATTTTCTATTGGTTATGGCCTTAGTATCTAAATCTATTCTGAAGTTGGGCAGAAAGTGGGTCATACAGCTGCTGTCCAGCTTTTATAAAAGCTATTAAAAATGATATAAAATGTTTATTTAATGTGGTAAGGTGCAAGAATGGGAGTTAACTGATAATCATGAATTGAGTGTAAAATTTGAGTTTAGTTCGAGCTGTGTAATTGTAGAAAAGAAACTGGGCTTTCTGGGTTTTTTTACCTCACCCAAACGGGTGTGTCATGCTACCCAAACGGGTATGTGATTTACCCGATCGTGTAAATTTAGACGATCGCGTGAATTAGAACAAAACCGTGACAGAGATTGGCCTTAGAAATTTTCTCAAGCTCACCCGAACGGGTAAGATAGTGACCCAAACGGGTATGGCCTTGACCCGATCGGGTATGATTAATAATACTGAATTTTGTGTGTTTGTGTTCTAAGTCACCAAAAGTTAATTAATATGAAAACAGGTAGTCTTTAATGGTATTACAAATTGGTATTTAAGTATTGGTATGATTTAATTGTATTTGTGAATAGTTAATGACATGTTTACTTGTGTAAGATGTTTAATTACATAAATATTATCCAGTGATACAAGTACTAACTTGTATGTTTTGTGGTGTTTCAGATACTCCAAAGACTCAGTGATTAGAAGCTGAGTGTGGTGATTCCAGAGGTATCGGTGAGTGGATCGATAACTCTCAGTTTGATTTAGTTGTAACAGATTTGTTACAAGGGGTAATTGTATTATTACTATTGCTTTACTTACCATGATGATTATGGTTTATTAGTAATAATACTGTGGATAGTCTATTAGTTTGACTTGTTGCCCTGATAAGTATGTGAAAATGTGATTACTTGTTGTATTGCTTTTAGGCATTGTTGATTCAGAGGCCAGTGTTGGGCTGGGCTTGGGTTTGCTATTGTTTGGATAACACAGGGTCTTAGTACAAGTATTATTGTCGAAGCCTGTATTGTTTGGGGTTATAGCAACAAGTAGTCGGTTAAACCTCTGTATGGACCTGCAGTTGGTTTTCAAGTGTTCTTTGAGAAGGGTTCCCTCAAGAACCACCGGTCCTCTTTGACGCCAGTTGTATTTGATAAACAGATGTGTTGTGTGTTTATGGTTATTTGTTGTACACAAAGTTGTTATGCTAAGTTGGGTTGTTGTTTATTGATTTACTCACTTAGCGTTGCGCTAATCCCACTATTCTACTTCCTGCAGGTTATGGTTTTTGAGATATTGTGGGTTGGGCAGGAAGCTCTGGAATAGGATGGAGTGTTTGACAGGCAAATTACTCTGATGTCATTTTGATAATTAACGACATGTTTTGAATTATATAACTCCTATGTTGTAGTATTTTGATTTGTAAGAAACTAAGTTGTTATGTATAGTATGTAGAAAAAGTTTGTATACTTTGTAAGGTATAGTAATAGTAATATATGTTTTAAATCGACGCTTCCGAGTCAGAATTATTATTATAATGGTTGTAAAATGAGGGGTGTTATACCGGTCGATGCCAAATAGGCACAAAACGATGCCATGGTAAAGTGGGCACAAAACGATGCCATGGTTAGAAGTAGGCACAAGTACGATATCGCGGTAAAGCGATACAATCGATGGATCAACGAGTTTATACTCGGGGTTCACACTCAGTCACGGATAGGCGAGCTGATGCTCGTGATCCGCACCCATTCACGGATCGGCGAGCTTACACTCGAGATTCTCAATAGTTAACGGATCGATGAGCTTTCACGCAAGGTCGTTAACTCAGTATTTAGCTAAATACTCAATCGTAGTTCTGCGGGACTACACATTCATGTTGTTTGAGGCAACACGCTATGCCAGGTGGCATACCAGTTATTACTTGTTATCATATGATGTGGTCATACTTCTACTCGATCCATACTCAGACAAGCATTGCCTCCCATTGGTAGATTTACCTATACCCGATAGGTATCTATTCATGAACTGCCACACCCTCGATATGACGTGGTCATACACACACTTGATAATACTTAGGCATGTAATGCCTCACATTGTAGACCCACCCATACCTGATAGGTATCCAGGCATGATATGCCACTACTTATGTGTACTTAGGTACAAACCATAATTAATTAGGTATTAGATACCTCGATAGTTGTATACACATTGGTGTTACACACTTTAAACAATACAAATCAAATACGTGGATTTGAACTACTTTTCAAAGCATACAGGTTTATACTTTATGTTTTTAATTAACAATCCTATGAACTCACCAGCTTTATAGCTGACATGTTTTAGCATGTGTTCTCAGGTGCCTAGCAGGATTAGGATTACTACAAGATATGCTATCTCGAGTCGCATGTTTTCAAACAACTGGATTTCTCTGCATAACTTTTGTGTTACAAATTATGTATTGAAATTATTTCGCGAACTCGCAACTTGTATACACTTTTATTTTGGAAATGTATAACTATTTTCAAACTTCTCATTTAGAGGCGTTCATTATTTACCTTTGTGTTTGTGATATTTGATTTGGTAACACCCGACTCGACCGCTTCCGCAACCCGAAATTTGGGGGTGTTACAGATTGGTATCAGAGCCTAAAGTTATAGTGAAGTAGGTTGCATTTATTGGACCTAGACTATGACCGTTAGGCAGTATTCCTCATTAGGTATAACTGGTTCGGGGATTATATCTTACGAGTTTAAAATTTAACATAGTGTAGCTAACTATGTACAATTAAATAAAGATGATGTGATATCTGAAAGGGGTTATACTAGATTAGGAATGCACTAGTTGACTCTGATTGTTACGTGCTAGACACCCTAGGCTATTATATGTATTGTTGGTATATATTAATAGGCCTTGCTTGTGTACTACTTCTATGTATCTATATATATACTAAGTTTATATAACACAAATCCGATGTACCATCACATACTCGTGAAGAGGCACATCGCCATCTTCCTCACCATCACGACTCAACACTCTCTCTATATGTACGTATAGGAGAATATCATACCTATCGTTGAATCTCGGGAAGGAGGCATAAACATTACCAATTGGGATGGAAACCCACACATGCTAAAAGTTCACAAAACTTAAAACAAACAAATTTCTCACCATAGGGAAAATCATTACCAGGGCGTGTCACGATCACTACCCTCATATTATTTTCACTCGCTCTCATCGTCGGGCAGACGATCACCAATCAAAATTGGTCAACCACAACACTCAAACATTTTGGAACGTTCTTCCAACAGTTAAATCGAAAATCAACGACTTATTTGCACCTCGATATCAACTTTGACCATACTGATCACCATTGGATTAGTGTTGACTAAGTCCAGAAAATCATCTCAATCACAACTTAATCATTTAGATCATCACGATTCACTACCTCGGTGCCTATCTGTTTTGATACCTTGGCACTTATATTTTAGCCTTCGCTCTACAATTGGGAAATTTCGAAACATCAACGCATCTTTGGCCTTAGGGCTACATTCGAACAACACACAGCACGAGGTGCTGCATTAAACGGTATGTTAATACCGCAATTTGGCACGTTAGTGCAACACTCACCATATTTTGATACAGCAAATGGCACGTTGGTGCTACACTCATAGTACATGGGTACTGCATTACGGTGCTTCGGGCACTGCATTACGGCACGTGGTGCTGCATTTCATATTACTTCGGTACTACCTTCATAATACAATAGTATTACATTACTGTGCTTTTAGCACTGTATTACAGTACGTTGTTACTGCATTTCATCAGTACATAGGTACTACATTCAGGATACATTAATACTACATTATGGTGCTACTAGCACTGCACTTCAGTTCTTGGGTGCTGCATTTTGACTCATTAGAACTACACTCACAGTACGTTAGTACTGCAATATAGTCTGTTAGACTACCACAATAACCTAGTCATGGTTGACCTACATTGAAAATACTATTTAGTCATCATCACGACTACATACTGAAACTACAACATCTCAACTTACTCATTTTAAGCATACGTGAGCTATTCACGTCATGACAACTTAAAAGTCTGAGGACTTTCGAAAGCATAACTTAATTGACTTTCTGGATTTCATCACTATGAATCACTGATTGTCCCATCGCGCTAAATCAAAATCTTTGAATAAAGATCTCACACTTTGTCGTTTCATTCTTATTTAAGAATCATGTCGCCTAGACGACAATCGTACACTCAAGTGGAGCTTGACCAGATTGCTGATGCTTTAGCTACTCGAAACCGAGCGCGACCATGCACCTATAAGGAATTCCTGAACTGTAACCCACCGAACTTCCTTGGAACTGAAGGGGCTGTCGGATTAATCCGATGGATCGAGAGAATGGAATCTGTATTCCACATTTGCAACTGCCCTGATGACTACAAAGTTAAGTACTCCACCTACACCCTCCAATATAATGCCCTTACCTGGTGGAATTTCTACACCCAAACTGTAGGGATCGACACTGCTAACAAACTTCCTTGGGAGGAACTAAAACGAATCATGAGGGATGAGTATTGTCCGAGTGAGGAACTACACAAACTCGAGGATGAACTTTGGCACCTCACCGTAAAGGACAACGACATCATGTCATACACCAATCGTTTTCACCAGTTGGCACTTCTTTGCCCAACCATGGTGAACCCTGAAAATAAACAAATCGAATGGTACATCGGAGGACTCCCGATGCAAATTGAGGGAATGGTCACAGCCTCCAAACCCTCCACTATTCACGATGTTGTTCGCATGGCCCACAAACTAATGGCACAGGTGGTTCGACGCGGAACACCTGCAACCGAAAACAACCAAGGAAAATGGCAGCACTAATCATAAGCCAACAAATCAACCCGAACCCTTGAGGTCCTACGCCACCGAACCTAGGGGAAAATGAGGCTATGCGGGTAATAAACCATTTTCTCACGGCTGTAAACGTCATCATGATGGTTCATGTGGTTTACCCTGTGAAAGATGCCAACGATACGGAGCCAAAATCTGGGATTGCAGAGTTCCCGCAAATCCTGACTCACAAAGGATATGCTTCAAATGTAGCGAACCCGGACATTACAAGAAGGATTGCCCAAAAAGGAAATGCAAAATCCACCTGATTGACTCCGAGTGAACCGAACCAATCTTTGACAATGATATAGGTACATCCTTCCTCGAAAACATAATCTTTCAATTCTGGTTTACACCAAGCATGTACTTTCGCTCCTCGATATTGCATTTTACCGACTTAATGCCGAGTGCATCATAGGACTAGTTAACCTAAGCCAATGTAGAACTCAAAGTTGCTTTCAGCAGACTGGATGAGCTGAACGTTTACCAATCACTCAGTCCTGATAGGACTACTCACTAAGCGGTCACCGTGTGACAACTATCTAGTCTCGAATGGACTACATTGTAAATGGTTACCCTGTAACTACGACTTAATCATACCTTTAACAAACAATATAGTCAGAATGTGACTATAATGATAAACTGCGACACGGTCATGGATTGACTACTCTTCAACCCCGTCATAGACATGGTATGTCTACTATCTACTCGATAAACTTCTCGTACGAACACTTCTCCCCAGACTCCACGCGAATCACGACTTCACTCGAAATTTCAGGATGAAATTTTCTTAACGGGGGGAGAATGTAACACCCAGTCAAAAAGGTCAATTTTCGCGCCCAATTTTTACTTCAATTAATTGTACTTAGTACGCAATTATAACAAAGTATTCAAAAACTTTATATATATATATATATATATATATGTAATGCAAGATGATTATTTCATAATCACTAGGAAACAAATCTGATAAAATGCATTCTAGTTATCTGAAACTGCGCGAAATTTAGTTATAAAACTTTCGCCCAAACATTTTATTTTTATAAAATGTTTCAACTCAAAAATATTCTAAAATATATAAAAGAATTTTATAAATTAAAAATATTATTTATTTTGCGATCGGTTACAAAAACACGGGTATTTTGTACTGTGGTTGGAGACCACAGTCCCCAAATTAGGGATCTGAGTTTGACCAAAACCCAAATCCCCTCCCCATTTTCACCTCATTTTCTTCTTCTTCCTTTCTATCTCTTTTCTCTCTAAAAACCCACCAACAACAACAACATCATCATCATCATCATCATTTCGGAATCATCATCATCATCTCAAGGAAAAGGAAGCAAGCTTCACCATCATTTCCATCTTCATCTTCTTCATCAAGATCATCATCAAGTTCATCGTCATCCTCAAACCTTCGATCTTCAAATCGTACGGAATTACCCACTTTTTCTTGTTATTTCTTGTTACAAAAACTTAATATATCATGTATTAACATTATATCAGCAAGATTTGGTCCAAAAATAGGTTAGATCTTGATTTTGGGGGAAAAATCTACGAACAGACGTAAGTGACGCATGGCCAGATCCAGTATAGCGTCACTTCCTTAAGTGACGCATTAAGTGTCGCATAAAACCGTAATCATGCGTCACTTGCCTAAGTGTCGCATAAAACCCTCTTTTTGCGTCACTGCCTAAGTGATGCAAATTCAACACCCGACACATGAACCAACACTTGAACTGACACTTAAACCAGACACTTGCCTAAGTGTCGCCTCTTATGCGTCACTTCCCCAAGTGATGCTAACACTTCAGAATTTTATATTTTATGCGGCACTTCCTAAGTGTCACATAAACCTCTAAGTGACGCTATAAGTGTCGCTAAAAACTCAGAAAACACACATTTTTCACTAAGTGCCGAGACTCAAATTTTACCAGCTAATTTTACTCCGAAATGAAATTTCGGAGCGTTTTTCACTACGGCAACATAATAGAAATAAAAAATTTCCAGTCAGGGGCTCTGCCCCTTGGACCCCGCCAGGGGTTACCACCCCTTGGACCCCGCCAGGGGTTACCACCCCTTGGACCCCGCTACCAGGGGCGCTGCCCCCGGACCCTTGTACATGGTTTCCAAACCTGAACAACAAATGAATACTTACACAACTCGCTTAGACAAACTGATTTGTCTCGTACTTATATAACCTCACGTGTTTAGGACACTAGGAGGTTACGTTCGGGCAACACACGTATCGTAGGATTGCTGACAACTCACAGGTGAGTTCATAGCCCCACTCTTTCAACTGTTTTACTATGTTCGGGGTGAGACACATGCACAACTACTGTTTTGAATTATAATGATAAACTATAATTCACACTTATCTACTTTACTGTATGTAATACGAAATGTGTAATGCTTAGGATTACACACATCATATTGTCGTAGAACAATATCAATACTTAACCTAGGTATGTTACGATTGTACTTCACTAGATCTTAAATAATGATTACAATTTTATAACCTGATTAGGTTATCACTACACTTTGACCGTATTGTTGCGAGACAACCTTATCGAATAAACTAGAACTGATTAGTTCTACCTACATTGGGTGATAGCTAGACTTTTGCAGGATTAGTCTCCCTTTTAGGAACTAAGACTGCCAATACACTCTATGAGTAGTAGAATGAAAATTGTACTTAGGTTAACATTTCCCCGAGACTCCAATATACTTGCTAGGATGAGGCTAGGAGTATACGATAGTAGACTATGTTAGTATAATTCAGTATGCTGATACACTCAACTAGGTGATGAATATTCATACTCAGGTTCATTGTGCAACTTAATATCTAAGTATTGTATATACATGCTTATATACAACAAATTACTTTCATGTGTTGCATGACACACTATCACCCGCGTTTGTCGTTTGACTTATATACATGTATATATACATATATATATATATACATACATTCTCATACTCTATCCCGAGCACATGGTGCTACATACAATCTAATTATGTATATAGGTATACATACACTTATACAAACGTGAATACTCAAGTCAGACATGTCGTAGTACTGTCGGCTCATTTACATTAGTCGGGCATGTCGTAGTACTGCCGGCTCTCATTTACTTAAGTCGGACACGTCGTAGTATGGTTGGATCAGTTACTCAAGTCGGGCATGTCGTGGTACTGCTGACTCTCATACATTGCTCGTGAGCAATCCGGTCAATGCTAAATAGGCACAAAATGATGCCATGATAAAGTGGGCACAAAACGATGTCACGGTTATAAGTGGGCACAAGTAGGATATCGTGGTAAAGCGATACAATCGATGGATCAGCGAGTTTATACTCGGGGTTCACACTTAGTCACGGATGGGCGAGCTTATGCTCATGATCCGCACTCCTTCACGGATCGGCGAGCTTACACTCGAGATTCGCAATAGTTAATGGGTAGGTGAGATTTCACGCGAGGTCGTTAACTCAGTATTTGGCTAAATACTCAATCATAATTCTGCGGGACTACACATTCATGTTACTGGAGGCAACACGCTATGCTAGGTGGCATTCCAGTTATTACTTGTTATCATATGACGTGGTCATACTTTTACTCGATCCATACTCAAACAAGCACTGCCTCCCATTGGTAGATTTACCTATACCCGATAGGTATCTAGGCATGGATTGCCACACCCTGATATGACATGGTCATACACACACTCGATAATACTTAGGCATGTAATGCCTCACATTGTAGACCCACCCATACCTGATAGGTATCCAGGCATGATATGCCACTACTTCTATGTACTTAGGTACAAACCATAATTACTTAGGTATTAGATACCTCGATAGTTGTATACACATTGGTGTTACACACTTTAAACAATACAAATCAAATACGTGGATTTGAACTACTTTTCAAAGCGTACAGGTTTATACTTTATGTTTTCAATTAACAATCCTATGAACTCACAAGCTTTATAACTAACACGTTTTAGCATGTGTTCTCAGGTGCCCAGTAGGATTAGGATTGCTACAAGATATGCTAGCTCGAGTCGCATGTTTTCAAACAACTGGATTTCTCTGCATAACTTTTGTATTACAAATTATGTGTTGAAATTATTTCGCGAACTCGCAACTTGTATACACTTTTATTTTGGAAATGTATAACTAATTTCGAACGTCTCATTTAGAGTCGTGCATTATTTACCTTTGTGCTTGTGATATTTGATTTGGTAACACCCGACCCGATCGCTTCCGCAACCCAAAATTTGGGGGTGTTACAACTGTGGATGCATAGACATCACCTCTATCCAGTTATTACTTTATTATGCTATCACTTTACTTTTCTTTTCAGCAGCTATTACTTGATTATTAAGTGGCATGTTTGTTTGAATCCAAACACTATTTATCGAAGATCATAACGGAGAAAGCTGACGACCACGCCATGAAAGATGTCGGAAGCCGAACACTGCAACCCAACAATCTTCTACAAGTAGTCGAAAGTACACACAACATATCACGAAGCGGTAACCTGTTCCAACTTTCTATCCGTTTAAAGCCTTGATTATCTCATCCGATATTCCAAAAAGAAGTGTGGGATCTCAAAACCACACTACACTTATGTAACAATCCAAAAATAAGTAGAATCTCTAAGTGTGGGATACTTCGACAAGAGGTGTTCAATACATAGATTCGAACATTAGGGACAATGTTCCTATAAGTGTGAGATATACGGTCTGCAACCGAAAGTTTAACCTCTTGTCCGTAATATAAACAATATTTTCATTAAAAAGGATAAAAATAGAGAAATATTCAAAAAAAGTGGATTCAAAAGCAACATTCTTTAAGAACCTCTATTTTTCAATAATATAAATTACAGCAAGAAACGAGTTTTTAAAGAAACAAACCGGTTTTTTTAGAATAAGATACGGACGAAAAGGGCAACACATGGGTAGACACACATTGACCAAAACATTCGATTCGTGAGGTTTGAGCCCTGATTAGCATTTATCTTTAAAATGCTTCACTTTTCATTTCATGTGTGTGCCGATGTATGCATTTGAATTAGAACTTGCTCTTGTAATGCATTTCGAGATCACACCAATGAGTGCCATACGTGGCATAGGTATAACCTTTCTTGATACTTTCTAAGGAATCCCAACACCTACTTACCACCAAACATCCACTCACTACTCACTCTTCACACACAAACAAAAAACTTCCCTTATATCTTCCTCCCGAACCTAAGGAAGCCACGTCTTCCAATATTTTCAGAAACACTCTCAAATTTCCAAATTTCCCACAAGAAAAGCCCATACAACCTCACAACCCAATACCATACGGAACCTTTCGGACAAAATATCCATAGGGACGGCATGATAAAAAGAAAGAAAAGAAAAATGAGAAATAGAAAGAAAAGAAGAAACATACATGCCGACACTACCCAAAAAGTCCAGAAAAAGGAAAAATTCAAATCCGAAAAAGGGTTGCATTATTAAGTCTTTTCAAGTCTGAGAAATTCCAAAAGAGACTTTCTCAAAAAAACACCCAAGCTTCAAGAAAGATACAAGGAAAGAAAAAACCCATAATCTTTTCTTTCACACACCTTCTTCAATTCCACTAAATCTAAAAACCCGATTCCTTCCTAAGAAATCTTGAAAGATTAGTACCGTTCTCATCCAAATTGATGGAGATTTGATTCTTGATCAAGCCTATGACAAGAATGCTGCATGACTGGCTATCTGAGTGATTGACACTAGCAAGTAGGAACCCTAAACACCTGAGTAATTTGAGTGACCCACTGCGAGGATTGCCTAGTCATGATTACCATTTAAGTTGCTTGAAGAAAGTATCAACTTCTATAAACCCTTAGTTTCTCAGAAAAACTTTTTCATAACTGGAACTTTATGTCTTGGGAAATGGTACTTCTAAATGATACGTGTAACTAGAATCTTCCTAAAGTCCTTTTATGAATGAGTTTGCTTGAGGACAAGCAAAGTTCTAAGTATGGGATACTTGATATCGCGTAAAAAGTCATGTTTTTACTACCGATATCTCTCTCATTCTGGAAAATAGTTGGCAAATAAGCTAAGATAATGTTCAAATCAATGAAACTTTGCCAAACAGGTCAAAACAGAGTTGCACGAGAAAAATCAAGCAAAATGGATAAAAAATGAAGATTCCACACACGTTTGAAGATTCAAGGCCTCAAAGACAAGAATTAGAGACAAAGCACCCATCACTGAGATTTCTCTTATCCAAGATATTCGTTTTCAAAATATGAATCTAACAGAAGAAGAATCAACAAAAACGGAAGAAGAAGGAAGATTCTGCGTACGCCAGAAGATTCAAACGATTCATACAAGAAATCCAAAGATCAGAGACATATTTTTGGGATTTCTTTTCATCAAAGTCTTTGTTTTTGAAAAACGAATCCAACATAAAAAGAATCAACGCAACGAGACATATTTTTGGGATTTCTTTTCTTCAAAGTCTTCGTACATCAAAGTCTTTTCACCATGGTGGCGGTGCCGGCTGGCCACCCCCCGTCCCCCGTGCGCTTTTTTGTTCTCGCCCGTACTCGCAGGGTACACGTGCTAGACCTTTTCTGCAACTTCAGGATACATATGCTAGCAACTTTTCCACCTTTTGCTAACATGTGCCCCAAGTTGCTAAGATGCACCCATTTTCTCCTATAAATAGGAGGCTCATGATTCATTTCAACACACACTCTCATACACTTACATACACCCCTCACAAATCTCATTCTCTTTTAGTTTTTCTCATTCTAGAATTATTGTAATTAATCTACGGATTAATATAAGAGCTAGAACGAACGATAGGGGTTCGGAGATAAACCTTTGTACGTGTGAAAAAGTTGTCGATCATAATAATATGCTGCTACGCATTTATATCCGGGTGATATCTAAACCTTTATCATACTTGTTTTATTTTGTATTTTAAATATGTATTATTACTTGGTATGTGATTTACTTGTTGCCATGAATTGCGAGTAGTTTGTTATTGTGATTGTTGATGATGTAGATAATTATAAGTAGGGATGACATTATATAATTAGTGCACAGTAATCGTAAAGTGATATGATGGCCCCTATTCGACTGTTTATTCGATATAGTACTGGAAATGCTTTCGAGCAAAGTACAAATGTATGGAAGTCATAAACGACTGAAGGTAGTCATATCGTTGGAATCAGCTCTGGTTTAACAGTTGGAATTCCGAAAGGATAATACAACTTCACAACTAACTGGTATATCCTACGAAAGTCAATACACTGTAAAGTAATGTTCATAAAATACGTTCAGACAAAATAGGAATTAGTAACCCTTGTACTGTTAAGACCTTATGAACATAAGTTTAATCTATGGAGTACCCTTTCTGGTTTTCCACGTGACTGCAACCTAGTAATTAGGACCTGATCAACCTTAATTATGGTAAGTAGTTATCTGTGCCCATGACATGCACTAAGTAAGACATAGTGAAACCACTTGTTGTATATATTAGGCTTACATTTCCGCATTGCTTTACATTTAATTAGTTTAGAGTGTCATTTTCACTGTCAATTACTCTAGACCACATGTTGGACGTAAGAAGCCGTGGAACTACCATGTAAAGTACACGGTCTAATTACTGAAAGGCATGGTCTGCATATAAAACACGTTTTTAACAAACTGCGAATAATCCAGGGATGTATAACCGTTTGAAAGGAGAGATTTAAGTCATAATTCGAAGAAACCGGAATCTAATTAATTATAAATAAGACTTAGGAATGAAAGTAAAAGTCCAAGTGACTTAGGATACTAAAACCTCTAGGTCTTATAAAATCGGCGGTCTAAACATACAAAGTTATTAATTTGCATGCTAATTGAACAGTAAACTATCTTAGGGGTTAAGAACGGTCGGACCTATGAGACGATACGCCACTGATTCATGCACCTCGGTATAAAACCAAAATAGGTTGCTTATCTCTTAACCAGATAGGTATTGGAAGTTGGCGCATTGCTCCGATCAGAATCATGATAACCTAGTTCTTAGTGACATGCCAATGGGAAATTTATTTGGTAGGATTCTAGAGTTTACACCTAATAGTTTACTTATTATATTAAGCTTTGTCCCTATTTAGTCTGTCATCCCGAAACATTAATTATCGAAATCTCAGCAATCACATATTTATCTTTATCTACTTTCCTGCACCTGCAATTTACTATCCTGTACTTTAATTATTGTCTTTAGCTTAAAAACCCTCAAACCTACCTACTTTGTTCCATCCTAAATACTTCCCTACCGAAAGCACCAGCTTTAATCACCCACACGTTTCGATTCATAGAACGATCTTAGATTATACTTACCTTTTACTAACCAGAGTAGGTAGTACATATAATTTAAGCCTCGCTATTTATAAATTTTAAAACCCCTGTTGGCGCCCGATTAGTTACCATCAACGACACCGACGCTTCGGGAGCCATCACGTCATTGTCGGGGATCGTTGAGCGTTACGATTCTGAAGCCGCCTTAGATAAATTAGTTGTTAGGAGATCCTTTTCGTTTAGGTTCACCCCAGACTTATCCGAAAGTTACTTACCTGCCTTAGAATAGTTTAAACTAGTTAATATTTAAAAATGAAAAATACAAAAATACCTTTCTACGATTCGTCACCTTCTAGCCCCGTTTCTCCAATCGCCCTCAAGACGACCGAAGAAATGATGGCCATGGACGACGCTGAGTTCTTCGACTGCCTAGAATGAGAGTTGGACTCTGACTTCTACTATTCATCTTCAACTTCATTCGAAGAAATCTCCGCTAGCCCGGACGACGATTCTAGAACTATTGGGCAATTCTTAGATCTTGACTTAGGATCCAATGAGTCTCAGCAGAAGATTTCAAGTTCTGTCTCTAGCATTCCAAGCTATCAGGTCATACATGCACCTGAGATCTCATTCCCCTTAGAAAATTTCTCTCAATTCCCTGATTTTGATGGTACCTTTAAAAATCTTTAAACCTTTCATTTTCCACCCTTTGAAGAACGCATCCTCATAAGGATTGAAGATGCTTACGAATACCCTCCAAAGTCACCAAATTTTTATAAACCTCGTACCAGAACCTGCGTACACCATATACCGTGTTGTTGATAAGGATATACCAAAAGATGAGGAAGTCCACTATGTTGGTAACTCTTTTGATCCTGACAGGAGGTTAGATGTATATAGGGCATTTTCCAGACACCTCAATTCATCAGACTTTCCTTTTTTAGTTGAACAAAGAGAAGTCATTAGTAGGATTGACGATCAAATCGCTATTCTCCACCATCTTCCGACCTAAAAGGAAGATGGTATCTTCAAACGATATAGAGAGGAAGAGCGAAAGCTTATATCAACAATAAACCTACTAATGGACCTATTCGCCAGCACTGATTATCACTCGGTCTCACAACCTTTGATTAATCGTTGTGTTGCGACCATGATATGTGAGCTTGAATTCTGGATCTCAAAAGATCCTGCAATCCCTCTCAATATTTCTTGAAAAATTCCATTCTTCGTTGACCCCGCCACCTATATGATTAAAACCTTGTTAGAGATATTTCCTGAAGCCGATGACGATAAGATATAAGCCGCTTTCTTTGCCGAAAGAAAGAACATCCACGTTGAACTCACTGCCTTATTCTATCATTCTAAATTTCCTTTCACTATGTCTCAAAGATCTTTAATCATGGACATCGCCGAAGCAGTTCACACTACAACTGGAGAACCTGATTCAGAAGAGGAGCGGAAATTTCAGAAAACTCTAGATGAACTTCTCCACGACATTAATCATATAGACAGAGGAACACGAATAGGAATTTCAAGTCCGAAGAAAGTTAGGAAAGAATTTGATAGGTTTATTGACAATCTTCTAGATTTAGGCAAAAAGGAGCGTAGGTTTCTCAGCGAATTCAAACTATTTTATCTAAATCCTGCAGACCTAGTTGATCCTGTCATCAAAACCCTCATTAATGATTTCATTCCTCTCCATATTCTTCGTGATCCAAGACCACCAAATGCTTTTAAGCATTTGCTCTTGAAAAATTAAAACTGTTTTAGAAAGTCGAGCTAAAGACTCAAAACAAGGGAGGCAACCCAATTTTAGAATTTATTTTTAAATAAGTTTTAATTAGTTTAAAATTAGTTTAATTTAATTAGTGTTAAAATTAGTTTCCTTTTAAAAATATCTAAAACCTCTAAAATCTTTATCTCCGCAAAATCTGTACAGTTTCTGAAATTTAAAATTTTTATAAATTTTAAAATTTCAATACTGTTAAGGTTTTAAGGATTCAAAATTTTTAGACCAAAAATAAATTTACTTTCTTTTAAAGTATTATCTTTCACATTTTAAATAAAACAATCTTTTTGTCCGCTCACATTACTACGCAGAATTTGAAATTTTTTGCTAAAATTAATTAGCTTAAGTGTTTAAAATTTCCTCCAAAATAACTTAGACATAAGTATTTAAAATAATTAAAAGAAGGAAGGAGGGAATATTTATGTAATTTTAGGATTTAAGTTAAATCAAAAAATCAAAAATTCAAATATCTCTCCCAACTCCTCTCTTCTTCCCTTCGTCGGCCTCACCCCAACCCACCACCATCTCCATTTTTCCACCATTTTCAAACAAATCAAGCTTTATTTCTTCTTCCATTACAGGATTATGTAGCTTCTAACTCATTTGCATCAAGATTAAGGTAATTTTCAAGCCCTAATTCTCAAAATTCTCTAACTTTAAAAACCTAGGGTTTCAAAAATTTTGGTGATTATTGCTAGTTAAAATTGTGAATTTGAGTATTGATTCTTGATTAGTAGTGTTATAATATGATGTAGGAACTTACATTTCATGAATTAAATGAAGGATTATGAGTTTTGATTTTTAAAGTTAGCTAATTTTGCCCTAATTGTTCTTGTTTGATTAAATGATGATTAAAGTGCTTATGTGAGGTTATTATAGATTGTTATATGCTTAGAATGATATAAGTAACTTTTACATTTGCTTTGTTATTGATCAATCATGAGTATGGTTACATTTTGAGAATTCAAGTAAGCTTAAAAGTCAACTTTTTGCCAAGTATCGCATTTTGAAATAAAATCTTTACTTAGAAATGATACTTGTGCTCAAATGAATGCTTTTAACTCACTTTAATTCTTGAAAGCACTTAAAATGGATAAACGAATGGATCAAGAGTTCTAAGTGGCACTACTTTGGTAAAATAAAGTTAGTGAAACTTATAAGTTATGATTTGTTCTAACATTCAAGTAACCATTTCATTATACAACAGTTTGATTTGTAATGAGATTTTGAACTTAGAAGTAAGTATGGTAAAATTAAATTCAATACATTGCGGGATTAAAATTACCATCTTTAAAAACATAAGCGATGCTTGGACAAAATGCCATAACTACTTTAAAGAACAATCTCAAATTACAAAATGGCAATAATAAGTTAATTAGGAACTTTGATTGCTTACTTGCTTATTATAATTGCATCATTATTCCATGCTAATTTGCAAATTGTGTAAGTAGATGTTACTTTCGCCACTTTAAGGTAATTGGCAAGCTTAGAACAAAACTTACATGTTACGTATTGTGAAATTCTAAATGCTTAATGCTTATGTGGTCGAAAATTGGAACTAGTCTCAAATTCTCAAGTTACTTTAATTGATAAAGTTTACTTGGGATATTGTTGCAAATAGTTCGTGATAGCTTCTTACATAAATCAAAGTTCTCTTAAGTGGTTAAAGATTGAAATGTTGATGATTATTGGTCATTATAGGTTTATGGATTATCCACTTTTTAAAGCCCTCATTTCGATTTTTTTCTAAAATTCTAGGGTTTGATATAATTCATGCACTTGTAATTGATTTAATATAATCCACTATGATGTTTGATTTTCTCTTATTTCAGATGGCCAAGACTTCGCTTCTTTTATACATAAAAGACTCAATCAAAGATGATGAGAAAAGGAAGCTTTATCGGAAATGGCTATCTCATGAGTTAGGAGTAAACAGATATGTAGTATGGGAGGATTTTGCTAAGATTGGGTTAGACACGGGATTTAAGGAGTTGATTGAATTTAATGTGGGTAAATGACATCTTCGGGCATGGACCAGTCTGTTTAACTTAAAAGAGAAAGTTTATCAAAAACTTGTGGCAGAATTCATGGTTACTCTCAAGTTTGATAATTCGGTATCTAGATTGGATGATGTTTCGATGATTAAGTTTAACTTTCAGGGACAGAGCTACAACATGTCCTTAGCCACTTTTGCTGTTCATTTAGAGCTATACAGTGAACATCAAGTGACCACCAAGTTCTTCCTCGACTCAGAGTGCAGTCCAAGACAGAGAGATCACACTGGTATTTGGTCTCAATATGCATCAGGACGGTTTCATTCAAATGTCAAAGCTCGAGTTTTTCAGGACAAATACCACAATGTGCTTCATAACCTTCTTGCTTGTAGTATTCAAGGAAAGAAGAAGACAAAAGGAGCTGTTGGGCATAAAGACTTTTTGATCATCAAGAGTATTATAGAGAATGAACATGTGAATGTTGCTTACTTGGTTGCTAATCATCTTCTTACCGAGTCTGCTTATTCTGAGGTTGAGACTATTTACATGGGAGCTATCATTACAAAACTAGTTAGGAAGATGGGGCTTCTGAATGGTGATGTGATTATCCAGTTGACAGAGATGAAAGAAAAGGAGTCAAAGCCGTATGATATGAACTACATGATAAAAGTTTGGTTATTGGAAAAAGATTTGAATGGTGATATCCGCTGGAAAGATGATCCGCTGATTCCAGGAGTTTCTATGAGACCTCCGGAGACTAAAAGAGCTAGGATTGAGTTTGATGATAGCACAGTACATAGAGAGCCTAGAAATGAGGTTCATCATGAGCCTGAGATAGGGGTGACTTCAGTTCCTGATATTGAGGCTCAGAGTGCACCTGCTCCTCAGCCTAGAGTGTTCAACTGGGGAGATCCACCATCATCTGATCTTTTCTATGGTATGCTACACATGCTTCAGCAGAGACACACTATGGACACATACCTGACTTAGGAGTTTGGGTTTCCTATGCCAGCTCCACCGACTTGGGTCTGCGGCCCCCTACCACCCGACTTCACCACATCACCACTCTATACATTCACCATGATTCCATTCACCACTACCATACCCACCATCACATCACCTCGCCCCACTACCACTATCACACCTACTATCACACCAGGGACTATCCCCAGGGCTCACCGATCTTCATGTATACATACACCTGAGCTGGTATTCTCTGTTCACACCACCACCATACGTGAGCTGCATGACCCACATGTTATCCGACAGCCATCTTCACGGGTTGTCACCTGTCCTCGACCAGCTGGGTCTGCCACATCAGATACAAATACATCTTTAGAGATGGACTCACCACAGTCAGAGTAGGGTTTGGATACTCAGATGGAGACAGTTCATGAGCATGAGGAGGATCAGACACATGAGCAGATACAGGAGTAGACACAGACAAACTATGTGCCAGTTTTCACTACTGGACCTACAGCTTCTGGATTGACAGGGTTACTTGACACCACCCATGTTCCATCCTCAGATTTGCCACCGGTTCACTTGGCACAGGTTCTGCATTACTACCCTCTCGGATCAGTTGACATGAGTGATATGGGCCTAGATTCGAACTTCCATTTGTACCCACTACATCTAGAGCAGCAGCGTGCCGCATCATTGGGATCAATATCCCGCATGTCATCGAGTGGACAGCACTCTGTCACCCAGCAGGCAGCAGGTAGCTCTCTTCCCACTCTCCATGAGTCGCCAGCGGATCAGGACCCTCCTCTTCCTTGATTCCACTTATCTATCACATCTTATCTTATTATTATTACTTATGTTGGATTATTGTACTATCACTTGATATTTTGGATGACTGTACTGTAATGTGACGAGCGGATATATTTTGGTCCAACCAGTGATCTAGTTGGATTTATCTGCTTTTATTTATCGTATTATAATCTTTAATTTCATTTACTAATATTATGTTTATTTTGCTTTTGAATAAAGAAAGTTGTGAGTGAATTTGAAGTTCCCCAAGGATACGTAAGATGACGCGCAAATCATGCAAGATTCGGGCTGAATAACATTAGATTCTCTGATTGCTGTCAACATCCCAAATTTATCAAACAACCGTCTCATTCATTCTTAGGGGAGTTTTTCATTCTTTTTCCTAGTGGTTTTAAATATCATAATATATCAAATACCGTTGTCCTTTATACTTAATCTTTAAGTGTGAGATTTCAACCCCATAAATAAAATCGACATAGAAACAAAGTTTCAAAATATGATCAAGCTTTTGTGTGGGATTCTTCTCCAAAGAAGAATTTTTATACTTAGTTTGTGAACATTAGGGACAATGTTCCTCTAAGTGTGGGATACACGGTATGATATACCGTATTTTGGCTTTCATTGCTTGTCCAAAGTAAATTATAAATAAAAATAGGCTTAACCTCCATTAGGCCTATATATTTTCATCAAAACCTCATTTTGGCTAAAATTTATAAATTTTTGACTTAAAATATTTTTTTACGAAAGGTCATTTTTCAAAAATTAAATAAATTGCTTTGGAAAGTAAGATAAGTTAGGATACGAATTCCTTAGAAATGAAATGTTAATCCATGAGCATCGCACGACTAGGCACATACAACCCTTTTGCAGTGAGGTACTTGAGCCCAATAAGCATTCATCTTTAATACTTCACTTTTGGTTGATGTGTGTGCCGATGCTTTTGCTTTGAATTAGAACTTGCCCTTGGTATACGTTTTGAGACCACACCGTTGAGCGCCGTACGCGGTGTAGGTGCAATCAGAGGACCTCGATATTTCTAGGATTATAGCCATTTTTCCCAAATATCTTCTAGCCCAAAACCCTTCCAACACTTATCTTTAGTGTTGATGATCCGCCTAGAAAACTACTTTGCACCTTAACCTTTCGTTTCTTTCAAACCCACTCAAAATTCCCTTACCCCTCCAAAACTTTATCTTAGAACTTTTGAGGTTATGAAAAGCGTCATTTGGACATCCTTGTCACTCTTGTTTCAAAACCTTCATCTACTCTGTGTTTCTCTCAGAAAATCTTGCGTGTGTTCAAAAGTCAAATCTCTAGAAGCAATATTGGGTGCGAAAAATTAGCACCCCTGTGAAAAACTCAGAAGAAATGAAATGTCAAAAGACAATGTGTCTAGGATATCTCGAAAAGATAGAAAAATATGTCTGTGAAGAAAATAAAGAAAGAAATACCCTCAAAAAGTTCCACAAAAATAGAATAAAGCTTGGTGCTCCGAATCTCGCAAAAGAATACCTGATCAGAAAATCATATAAATTCATGTGTGTTTGTCATCAAAGCTATCCTCCGAAAATAAACTCCTCCTATCGTGTTTTTCGTCTCGTTTCAAGAGTGTCTAAATAATTCTTTTCATAGCTTTAGGATTTCTAAGCTTAAGTCAAAACCCTCCAACCCTAAAAACACCAACTTTCGTACCCCTTAACCCTCACCTACCATTACAACCCTCTTTAAAATGTCTTTGGATGATTACCACCATTCTCAGCGAAGTGGTGGAGATCCGATTCTCGATCAAGCCTATGACGAGAAGCAAATGCATGACTGGCTTTATGAGCGATTTCTTTGATTTAGAAAGATAGGAAACCCGATATACATTGAGTGAATTAAGTGTCCACCTAGTTTGATCGCCTAGTCATGTACAATATCCATCGAGAATTGTGTAAGTATTTCAGGGCTAACATTTCAAATCTAAGGGGTGACTATTCTAATGATGCTTGCGTCCTGAAAAGATTTATTTAATAACTGACTAATGATTGATCTCAACAGTATTTTATGTCAGAAACTTAAAACTGTCATTTTCAAAATCTCTTAGCAAGTGAGAATTTTCAAGTTTGCTTGAGGAAAAGCAAGGTTCTAAGTGTGGGATATTTGATGACACGTAAAAAGTCATATTTTTACGTATGTTATTTCGTGCATTTTAGACCTAAGTTAACAAAACCACACCAATAATGCCAAATATTAAAATATTTTGTTAACTAAGTCAAAACGTGAAAAACTGAGCATAAACGATTAAGGAATCTTTAGTTCACGCGTTTCAACACTTTTTGAGCTACACTTAGAATTATGACCTCTAACTTATGTGATTTTCTTCGTTAGGAAATTACGAACGTGTGGATATAAAGATTGCTCAAAACGGACGCATGATGAAGAAGTTACGCCCGAATGAAGAATCAAGGCAACCGAAGACCAAGATACGGGAGAGCCAAGATGTATACGGGAAGGACTGACGGTATACGGCCAAGCCTCAGCAGTATACGGCCTGGCTAGGATGTATATTTCCTGGTCTCAGCCGTATATGGCTAATCTCACCCGTATACGGCCTGGTCCCTCCCGAATACGGCCAATCTCACCCGTATACGGCCAATCTCCCCCATATTCGATGTTTTGCCCGTACAAGATAGTATTTTGATACGGTTGGGAAATATGGCTGAGAGTTAGGAGGTGGGAATACGGTTGAGAAATACGGTTGAGCCAAATCTATAAATACCCACCTCCACCTTCTCATTTCTCATCCCATTTTTTTCTTTATCAATTCATTCATTCTTCACACTTCACTTTCATTTTCATTTTTCGTTTTCGTATTTAGCTTTTAGTTTTGGTTTCTCTCTCTAGAGTTCTCTCTCTCTCTCTCTAGAGATATATAGATAGTTAGTTAGTTAGAGGTAGAGAAAGAAAAGCAAGGTGTTGTAATCATGGTGTAAAAACATTCTTGGTGCAAGACTACGCGTTTCTCAATATTACTCTGCTTAAAATCTGGTGATATCTATTCTCTCATACTTATACTATGTCCGAATTATTTCCGCCTGTTTGTATGATGTATGCTATGTGTATTGCCATGATTACTGAGTAGTGTATTATTGCGGTTGTTGAAATGTAGATAATTAAATGTAGGGATGATGTTAAATTAATCTTTAATTAAATATGTAATTGGGAATTATTAAACTCTGTTATGTCTAAACTTCTCATGCATCTAGACTTAGTTTACGGATCACCCTTTCCAGTCCTTCACGTGACTGCTACTTAGGTTTAGAACTTGATCACCTCTAGATACGGTAGTTTGTTATCTATATTATTGTACAAAGCCATGTCCGTTACTGTAATTCGGCTAAAGTACTGGGTATAGCGATGGAATCACCACTAGTGGAGTACAACCGTGGAAGCTCATGGAAAAGTCGTTGGTACCGACATTGTGGCCTACATAGAAACCCTAGAATATGGTCTAGGAACCTTAAAGCTGTGGAAATGCTAAGTACACTGTAGGTCTACCTCTGGTGGAAACATCTGTAGAAATACATTAACTAAAGTACATCGTAATTGTACCTAACACATGGAAAGGATAAAGTACATCGTAAACAGACCTTTGGTCACTAAACACTGTGGAAATGCTTCAAGCATTGTACACCGCTGTTGTACCTTTGGTTAGTTAAACTATGAAATAGCTGGAGTACATGGGGGATCTATCCCTGGTTACATGAAACTGTGGAAATTGTTTGTGTACGGTACACTGTAAAGTACCCAGGGTTATCACGCTGTGGAAAATAATGCATTGTACACCGATAGTGTACCTAGGGACGAATGACTGATCGCAAAGGAGAGTTCTAGATCATGACAGAAGTAATTATGCTAATAAAACTTAAGGAATGAGTCTGAAGATGAAAGTCAAGCTCAGCAGTGGTTCAGGATTCTTAAAACCCCTAGACTCTACAAAACTGATAGTTTAGAATAACATATTTATAATTAGAACATGATTAAATAACTACAGTTGTATTTAGGTGTTAAGAAAGGTCAGAATAACCTGAGGGCAGTCTGTTACATTATTCCTGCACCCTTTATGGGTCACTAGTCTTCACCCGACAGTGGGGGGGTCGAGTAGTCTGTTCTGATCAGAATCACGATATCTAGGTACTCAGTGACATACTTATTTAGGTTTAACCAAAACAAGTAGGGTCCTAGTGTTTACACCTGTAATTCACCTGTCAGTTATTAATTAAGTCCCCAATTACCTTTATAATGAACATCATCCCAACAACTGATTATCGAAACTTCAACAGCCGCATTCTCTATTTATCTACCTAATTACCGATTCTCATCTCTATTTTACTTTTCTGCACTTAGATAAATTAGTTAATTAAAACCAAACAAACAAAACCTACCTATCTACAAAACCCATCCTAATAGTGAACCTTATCTTTTGCCCAAGCTTCATTTTAATTCACTCCGATTAAAGAAGGACCTTGAGTTATACTTGCTGCTTACTCACCCAGTGTAGTAGGTAGTACCTATAAGTTGAGCCCCGCATATTACAAATTTTAAAACTTCATTGACGGGTGCTCGGTAATGTTCGGTCGAGTCCTTCAACAACGAGGATGGTTCACTCACGTGAGCTATAACATACCTAACGTATCAAGCGCCCATCAAGGAGGTTGATAGGATACGAGGTTCAGGGACATGAGTTCAGCTCTTGGATCCAGCTTTTTAGCATTCGTGATCCCATATACCCTGAGGTTGTTACTGAGTTCTTGATGACATTCAAGCTTGACCTGGAGTTAGATATTGGTTCAGGGACATGAGTTCAGCTCTTGGATCCAGCTTTTTAGCATTCGTGATCCCATATACCCTGAGGTTGTTACTGAGTTCTTGATGACATTCAAGCTTGACCTGGAGTTAGATATTGGTGATGACAAGAAGATAATATTTAGATACCGAGGGAAGAGCCAGAGTGTATCCATTTCGGGCTTAGCTAGGCATTGGGATTATATTCAGCAAATTAGATTAGCTCATAATTGTTTCTACATGGTCATCAGACGATTCCTCATCATTCCGAGAGGAACCATAGGATCATCTGGAGTAAGCTGACGGGCACCCAGTATACTTGTGGTGCCAAGTCCTCAGCTCTGATTCTACCTCAGTTACGTCTCCTACACAAGCTTATTGTGACATCTATTATGGGAAAGAAGGAGACCGGGCTGATAAATGGGGATGAGTTACATGTCATTGATTCTATCATGAGATGCCAGAATATATTTGTGGCTTACATTATTGCTGAGAGGATGGTGAAGGAAAAGAACTTGGACCTGATGAAGCATGTGTTTATGGGAGCCTTCATTACCAGATTGTTGAGAGGGATGCGACTCTTGAAAAAGAGTGAAAGTGCCTTATGCTTGGATCTAGATGACAATTGACAGTAATTAACAGGCGGAATCAATCAATTACACTTAATGCTAACAAACACAAACCGAAACAATGATATTCAAACAAAGCAAACTTGTTTATTAGCTTGTATAATGTATTGGGATCGATTACAGAGAGGCTTAGTCGACAAATGGTGCTAGGGTTTCGTCAACCCTAGCCGAAAACCCGTAGGTTTCTATTTATACTAAAAAGTCAGCCAACATGCGTCACTTGTGGAAGTGTCGCATGTGGCCGCCTTCATGCGTCACTTACCTAAGTGTCGCTATGCGTCACTTAGGCAAGTGTCGCCTAAACTAAAACACGAGTGTCGCACTATACAAAAACTATATTTCTATTAAGTAACTAACGACACTTATTACAACTTGATAGACCAACTGACAGACACCTAATATGTATCAACAAACTCCCCCGTGTCTTCAGCTTGGTCTTCAAAAGTCTTCAAGTCTTCAAGTCTTCACTTCCATCCAGCTGGAAATACACCACCAGCGTGTATTCCATTGGCAACGCAGATATCCACGATCTTCTGAAATTTTAACGCTTCAGCTCTATCTTTCGTCTTGAACTCAATTCTATTTTCATGTAATCTTTTCATATCTTTAGCAGAAAGATTGATCAAACTTAATGGGTCAAAAACACAAAACAATTTTCTTTTGACACCCCATAACGACCTCTTAGTAGGCTGAACAGCATCCCAAGCTGTTATCTCGTTATTTCCAGTATCTGCAATAGAAGACTCCGGGTCTGTAGCTGGTTCAGAATTTGGAATGAATACAATCACAGCTTCACCCGTAACATCATCATATTCCCAATAAACCAACCTATTCAAAAAATCTAGTGGGATGATCTCCAAAGGTATCTTCTGTAGACACTTTGCTGGTGGATAGATCATCTTCACAATAGGTTGTCGGGTAACCGGATCTAGCTTCTTCTTAAATTTATACCTCATACCCAACGTCGGCTTTATCAAATTATACTTTTTACTGTTCATCTCATGACGTATGATCACCTGAAAGAAATCTGCTCTTGAATCTCGTGATCGGTTGATCAAGGGTATCTGAGCTAACCTTTGAAGCTCACACTTCGGCAAAGTACTTATTTTATAAAACTTCATATTGAAGTACTGAATGCCGTCACTTCTCTTTATCATAAAAACAGAGTTGTTCTCATCAAATTTCCAACTCTTAATCAACCCTGTGTAATCAGATCTAACTTTGTAGCATTTACACGTAACCGGTACCTCAATAATCGGTTTAAGCACAATATCCGGTTTTGTTGTAGAAGTTGATGGCTCGTTCGTTTCTTTTTCCGATTCATCTTCAGACGAATCCGATTCGATAATGGGAGCATCATCATAACATTCATCACTATGCAATTGCTCCCCCTCAACCTCAACTTCGTCATTTTCTTCAAAAAAATAATCCTCTGCTACAGGATCATTCATTTCCTCTTCCTCAGGCATCACGTTATCATCATTCATCAAGTTTTGTAAGTATGTAAGATCTACGAATGAATAATCAACCGCAATAGGTCTTGCCTGACCTTGAACCTCAACAAAATAATCTAAACTGATATTTTCATTTATAGTGGAAGAGGGAAGTACATTTTCTGGTTCCGGGGAAGGAGTTACATTTGTTTCTAACTCACTAGGACCTACCTCCCCCGAAACATTGGTAACGGATTCCAACTCTAACAACCTAGATGACAGATTCGTCACTTGAGACTGTAAAGAGTCAACCGTTGCAGCTCGAGCTTCCAATTCCCTGATCTGAGAGGCTTGAGCTTCAATTATTGCCTTCTGATCATCAAAACGCTTCGCCAGAAGCTCCATTTGAGCCAAAACCACTTGAAGAGAAGGTATGTCAGACGTTGGCGGTGGTTGTTGGCGTTGAGAAGTTGGTTCCTCAATAACCACTGTCGTCCGCTAGCGTCTACGAAGAGGTAGATCAGCATAGGAGGGTGAAGACCCAGCAGGACGTTTTCCAGGATTCCTCGGGATATGTACCCGGCCAGCAGAAATCCTGCGCAAAATACGCTTAAAGCGTTGGGGATCAGCTAGTTGAATCCCCTCAAAAGCAGACTGTGGTGGCACATCACCCTCAGAATCAGAAGGGGTGGGCCCACCATCGTCAGAATTAGGCTCAACTCGATCAACGCGATCGATATCCTCTAAATCTTGAGCTATATTGGTATCAACCAAATCGTCCTCGTTGACCGGAGGCACGACGTCATCTAAAAATCCATGATCACGCAGCGCAACATAGTTTTCGTCCACTATGTGCCCGAATAACTCCCGGTCAGCCAAAATTTGTTCACCTTTCGGTGCCAGCTTACAGTCATTAAAGACTCGTAAAAGCATCGGTGTTGGCACCAAAAGAGAACGCTGGTCAGGTGCGATATCCAGGTGCAGATCGTTTAACAATAACTGGACAAAACGTGGATACTGCAACCATTTGTCCTTCCCAGCCCTGATGTTTTCTACCATATTCCCAAAAATATAGCCGCTAAAGTTATAGGGCTTATTATATACTAGGGCTAACATAAGCGATAAAGTCAAATGACTTTCCGCATCATACCCCCCTTTCCTTGGCGATAGACAAACAATAATAATGTGACAGAGATACCTCCAGACGCGGCATAGAAACTGCTTGCGAAAATCCGACAGCTGATTAGCTGGATAACCCATTCTCTGAAGTCCCCCATAGATAAATGTCGTTGGGAAGATAGTAGGCATCGTTGAGTTGTCGGTGAACTGTAAGACCCGCCTAATCGAGTTCTCAGTAATCTCGATCTCCTCCCCAAACATATTGGAAACAATGCGGGGAACATCACCCTGAACCCTGATCACGGCATGATCATAGAATTCCTCTATTTGGTTCATATATACAGGGGTCGTTGCCGTAATCGCATAAAAAATCCTCGATCTGCGTAGAAATTCGATCATTGGCCTGAACGGCGCTGAATTGGCATGCGTCGACTCTAGAAACGCCGTAATGTTGTGTCGAGTGTTTGTGCGGCGGTAATAATTCTGAAGTTCAGCCATCTGTAAGCTAAAAATACAAAGAAAGATAATCGAAATCGTTATAAAGTTAGCCCGAACACAGAAAGGTTAGAAAAATTTTTTTTGACTTTAGGCGTCACTTAGGGTAAGTGACGCATGGCCACTACCGTCACTTAAGGAGTGTCGTAATGTACAGTGTTTAAAATTAAAATCAATGTGTAGCGTCACTTATTGGAAGTGACGCTATCAAGCGTCACTGATGTAAGTGACGTTTGCATTTGGGGGTTTAAATTATACGACACTTGCAAAGTGACGGGTGAAGAACATGCGACATTTAACATAGTGACGGTATCGTAAGACAGTCACTTAAGAAGTGATGGTATAAGTGACGGATAGAAATAGGCGTCACTTAGACAGGCACTTGGGGTAGTGACGCATGTAAAGGCGTCACTAGGTAGAGTGACGGTTTGAACAATTAAAACAAGTATATGCGTCACTACATGAGTCACTTAAGAAATGACGCAAAATCAAGCGTCACTTGTTAAGTGACGGTATGGGTTACCAAATTACCAAGGAGCGTCACTTGAGGTAAGTGACGCAAGAAGTGTCGCAACGATGAAGATCATCGTGCACTGTTCATACCCAGATTCAAAATTTAGGGGTTTTCAAAAAACGAAGTAACCGGGGTGTGCGCAAGGTAGAGACGAATAAAACACACCCTTTATTACATCAAAACATTATCACACAAGCATTTAATCGAACGATTTGCAAAACGAAACCCTAACCGTAACCCTAACTTAAATTTACAGCAAAAATAAAATGAGAAAAAGATTAAAGTTAGTACCAAATGTATCGTAGGAGTGAGGAGCACAACGATGTATCAATGAAACGCACAAGAAAGCCGTAGAAATCACGAATCAATCGACGAAATACGCACAGTGTAAGTGACGCAGAGACAATGAGAGTGTCGGTGTGTCAGTGCAAGTGACGGTATGAGTATTTGAAAAGTGGTGAGGTTGAGTGTCGTGGGGAAGGAGTATTTATACACCGACCCTAGTATGCGTCACTCAACCCGGCACTTATAGCGAAACCTTACCCGGCACTGACTGCGTCACTTAAGTGAGTGACGCAATATCGTATGCGTCACTGGTAGCGTCACTTATGAAAGTGACGCACAGTTCACTTTTAGTGAAAAATTTGCGATTTCTTCGATGTTTTCGCGTTGTGATTTCGGTACTCAAATTTGAAAATGTAACTGTAACTTGGATAATAACTAAAATTACACTAACTTAGAGAAAATAAAACGTATACAAGAAAATGTAAATTGACAACTAGAGAGTTAACACATTCTTTTTGGTGACGGAGTTGATAAGGTCTGGGTAGGGATCATATTGGAGTAACATGCATTTATTAGGAACAATAAGTGTTATTTCGATCATCAGTATATTTGTCCTCTTTAAATTTACTTGACATACTAAAAGCATTTTTTATAAAAATTATTTCAAAACGATTATTAGTATGTTTATCCACTTAAACATGTTATACTCACATCTAGGAAGTATTTTATTATTATTGGTATGTGCATTTCGCTGTAGTTCCCACCATAGATATACATCTTAACTTAAGACATAGACCATGTTTCCATTTACAGATAGAATATAAGAAAATCAATTTTAAGAATCAAGTCAGCGGTGACAGGTCTGTACTTACGTACAACAGAGCGACATAGCTTGATTCAGGTTTAAGCAAAACCAAACTTGGTCAAACCATTTTGGCGACCTTGTAAGGTATCTTATTTTGAAAGACTTTGCAAGTATTTTGACTTGTGTTTGCTTAAGTTTAAAGTATATATTAATAGAAGCCAGGTCTATACTTACGTATAACAGAGGAAACTATCAATATATACCCCCAAATGATATCAAATAAACATCTTTCACGAAAGCATGTCTAGTATAAGTAAGAAATTAAGACTTTTGTCATACATCTAATGGTGTTATACCACTTGAAATATACAATTAATGATTAAGCTTCTTAAGACTTATCAAAGAGGTTTGCATACCATGCCTACTAATATATCGTATGATGAAGACAATGTTTATAAAAACTGTTTTCAATACGTCAGATAAATCTACTGACACATCCAAGATAAACCTTAAATTTCCATTTTTATGCATGTCACCCAATGTACTATCATATCCCAAGTTGTTTACAGACACAACTTCAACGTCTATTTTTAAAATGTAGCAACCTTGCATTTCTTTAATACTAGAAAGTATAAAGAGTGGCAGTTGCGTAGGTTGCATTTTATTTTATTTTTTTTTTTTTTTTTTTTTGTTAATAAAACATTACTTTAAACCTATCCAAGTCACAAATTACTTTTTCGTGGTAAAGAACCTTAGACCGATCATGTTGACTAATTCATCAAATCGGGCTCTAGAGAAAGCCTTAGTGAATAAGTCAGCATTTTGTTTCAGGGTGTCAATATGGACAAGGTCGATAAGGTGTTTCTCATAGCAATCCCGTATAAAGTGAAACCTTATTTCTATGTGTTTGGTTTTAGAATGTTGTACGGGATTGCGTGTGATTGATATGGCAGCAGTATTATCAATATGTATAGGAGTTAAAGTTAAGAGTAACCCGTAGTCGCGCAATTGGTGCTGAATCCAAAGAACTTGAGAACAGCAGCTTGCAGCAGCAATGTACTCGGCCTCCGCTGTTGAAGTAGAAACCGTAGTCTGCTTTTTGCATTGCCATGACACCAAGCGGGTTCCAAGGAACTGACATCCTCCTGTTGTAGACTTCTTATTGATGTTGCAGCCATCATAATCTGAATCGGAATAAGCAGAGAGCGTGAAGTTCTTCTCATTGGAATACCATAGACCAAGTGTAGGTCTATATTTGAGATAACCAAAAATCCGCTTCACTGCCTTCATATGAGAAACCTTTGGTCGTGCCTGATATCTTGAACAAAGGTAAACAGCAAAGACGATATCAGGTCTTGAGGCAGTGAGGTACATAAGAGAACCAATCATCGAACGATAATCCTTTTCTTTGCAGTCCTCATCATCATCAGCAGGTCCAAGATTGTGATTGAGTTCAATGGGAGTCCCATAAGGTTTACAAGTGAGCATATCATATCGAGTCAACATGTCGTTGACATATTTTGACTGATGAATATACATTCCTTTAGATGACTGCTCAACTTGCACACCGAGGAAAAAGGTGAGATCTCCCATTGCACTCATCTCGAAAGCTGACTTCATGACCTCTTCAAATTCCGTACATAGAGCCTCATTCAATGACCCAAAGATGATATCATCGACATACACTTGAACAAGTAACAAATCATCTCCTTTTCCTTTTGTGAAAAGAGTGCTGTCGATGTTGCCCCGAGTAAAACCATTTTCCACCAGATGAGTTGCAAGCCTCTCATACCATAGACGTGGAGATTGATGAAGTCCATACAATGCCTTATTAAGCTTATAGACATAATTAGGATGCACCGAATCGTCAAAACCTGGAGGTTGTTGAACATAAACCTCCGTATCAATTTGACCATAAAGGAATGCGCTTTTAACGTCAAGTTGCTTGACGCGAATCCCTTTAAAAGATGCAAAGGCCAAAAAGATACGGACGGACTCCAATCGGGCGACAGGGGCAAAAACCTCATCATAATCAAGTCCTTCAATTTGAGTATACCCTTGAACAACTAGTCGAGCTTTGTTCCTCGTAACAACCCCTCGATCATCCTTCTTGACTCGATATACCCATCTAGTGCCTTTTGGATCGGCACCCTTGGGTAATGGAACTAGCGTCCACACTTGTAGCTTGTGGAACTGCTGTAGTTCATCTTGCATGGCCTCGACCCAGGATGGATCTTGCAAGGCCTCCGAAACTTTTTTCGGTTCAGTTTGGGAAAGATGGCAAGAATTAACAGTCGCCATAAATCCCAAAATTTGATTAGCTGAAGTATCCGTATCTTCAGCAGATTGCTTCGCCTGATGTCTCGTTTGAACAGCAGAATGAGGATCACCAATAATGTTTTCAACTGGGTGATTCCTATGTATCCGGGTCACTGGAATGGCGTCTGGCACAAGATTTAATTCCAAGTTGTTCAAGTCACCTTCAGTGGCAGAAGCATCTTCGTTCTCTTCATTAGTGAAGAAACGAGAATAGTCCATATCTTCTTCATCCTCTAAGAAAGGCATATCAGGATCATCCGGAAGATCCGCAGCATTAACAGTGTTTGATGAAGACGGAATGGTTGTAGTTGGTGGTGTGGGTGTAGGTACAGATGCAGAAGAAGTAGTGGATGTAGGTGCAGGCATTTGTTGTTTTGGAGTAGGTGATGGAGTGGATGTCGTATCGGGAATCGGATTGGTTGTTGTAGGAGGAGAATCAGATGTTTGTTGAAAAACATCAAGTCCATGAAGCATTGTGATTAACTCTTCAGTGTCGTCGTCCTCCGGTACATTAAAGGAACTGAAGAGTTTCCCATAATTGAAGAACCAATCCGGACCCGTTCCTTGAGGTGGTTCCGTATACCGTAGGCATTTGACCTCAAAGTGTTCCTCTATCTCGTTTGTTGATTTGTTGTATACCCGTTTGTTTGGAGAGTTGACCGAATATCCGAGAAAAATTCCTTCAACGGATTTATCACCAAACTTAGGGACACGTTCTTTGGTAATCATTATCAAACAAGGACATCCAAATGGTTCCAGAAACTGCAGATTCGGCTTGCGATTGTTGAAGAGCTCATAACACGTTTTATTCTTCTTTTTAACCGAAAGAACCCGATTCAAAACGTAGCAAGCAGTATTAACTGCCTCGGCCCAGAAGATAATAGGTAATTTGGAATCCGCTAACATAGTACGAGCAGTTTCAATAATTGTCCTATTCTTCCGTTCAGCAACTCCATTCTGTTGAGGTGTTCTCGGAGCACTGAATTGATGTTCAATACCCCTAGAAGCGCAAAATAACTCAAGAGTTGAGTTCTTGAATTCGGTTCCGTTATTGCTCCGCAGTCTTTTCACCTTTAAGTTGCACAAATTTGCCAACTTATCCAACAAGTAGACCAAAATTCCCGCTGTCTCATCCTTTGTTGCGAGAAAGTATACCCACGAAAATCGTGAGTAGTCATCTGTCACTACTAAACAATAGGAGCGACCACCGATGCTCTTTGTAGAAACAGGACCAAAAAGATCCATGTGCAGAAGTTCTAACGGAGCATTTATGGAATTCACAACCTTAGACTTATGGGACTTCTTGTGGAGTTTGCCCTTGTGGCAAGAGATACAGTCATCCTTCAAGGCGAAGGACTGTTTCGGAACTCCACGAACCAAGTCGTTGTTGACTAGGAAATTCATTTTTCGCAAATGAATGTGTCCCATTCGTCTGTGCCAAAGGAGTGATTCCTTTTCTGAAGCCTTCGAAAGGAGACAGGTGTATTCGCTGGATGTCTCCACGGTTCGCATATTCATCACATATGTGCCATTTCTTCTAGGTGCTCGCATTACCACCCATTCCTCTGGAATGACATACCCCGGCTTCAATATGACACACTCAGTCTTTGTAAAAGATGTGGTATAGTCCTTATCACAAACTTGTGATACACTTAACAGGTTATGTTGTAGTTCGGCCACATAATTTACATTCTCAAAGCTAACCTTTCCATTGGTTAGTGTCCCTCTACCCGAAATCGTTCCTCCCGTATCTCCAGCAAAAGCAACATGACCTCCCGCGTATGGTTTAATATCCACTAAGAGAGACACATCACCCGTCCTGTGTCGCGAGCAGCCACTGTCCATGAACCATTCGCTATCTTTTACACGTTCAGACTGCTGCAACACATAAATATGAAGACATTAGTGAGAAACGGTGACCCAAGCCTTTACAGACTTAGGTCGACCAAAGTCATCAACAATAAGCACATCAGATAAAACTTTATTTTTAAACAAATCAGATTTAGTATCTGATGTGTTATCATTGATGACAAAAGAGTCTACCGTAGATTCTTTTCTTTTCCAAACCTTTGATGGTTCAGGATTTGGCTTGGACATAATGTTGGGCTTTGGTTTTAACAAAGGATTTTGCCCAACATTAACTACTTTCTTAGCAGGCTTAGGAGAGTTGAAGTGATGCCTAGAAAGTGTTCTTGAAAAAGAATTTCTGAAGAAAGATGTCCTAGGCATATTTCTCCCATAACTTTGATAAGAGAGTTTGGGACAATCACGGATCAAATGTCCTTGTTTCTTACAGTAGAAACAAGAACGAGTCTCTTGAAACTGTTGAGACGGAGGATTTACCGCAGGAAGTGACGAAGCATTTTTAGAACATGAACATGTTGTACACGTTTTAGAGAATGCTTGTATTGGTTTAGAAGTTGAGGCATAAGTTTTATCAACATGAACCTTTTCACTTGTCACCTTTTGTTTTAAAACATTTGCCGGTGACTTTTGAGGTTTCACATTTAAAACTCTATTTTAAAATTTGGTACAGGTTCAACTCTATTTAAAACTCTATTTTGAACCTTTGGTACAGGTTCAACTTTTAAAATTTGTTTTTCAGGTTTAGCCTCAACCTTCTTAAACTCAGGATATTCCTGATCAGTAATATCCTATATCTCAACAATGTCATCAGTATGAACTTGAGACTTACTTTCAGCTTTAACAAACTGAGGCAATGGATACTCTTGCCTCTTGGTTTTCTCCGTGGTCAGTTTGTTTAGCTTGGCTTCTTTGGCCTTAATACCATATAGTTTGGTATAATCAACTGAAATCTCCTCAAGACCTTGTTTAGCAATCGGGGGACAATATTCGGCATTAGAAGGTGGTGGTACTTGGTTATAGCCAAGACCTTCCTTCTTTTTGCCACTTGCTCCCTGCTTGCTAACAATCTCATTAAAGACTTGGGTTGCGGATGTTGAACCTAAGATTTTGCTTTTATGATTCTCAAACTCATTTTTCAAATCAGATAATTCTTTATTCAACAATTCAATTTCAACAAGATAACTTTTAATTGCATCTTGCTGGCTAAAGACCTTTGCTTTAAAGGTTTCATTATCTAATTTATGAGCTTCAAGATGCTGTTCATAAAGTGTTTCATTTTCTAACAAAAAATTATTAGATTCATTAAGTTTTACAATCTTGTCTCGCAAATTTTGATTGTCTTTCTGATAGATCTTAAGGGATTCAGTCAAGTTAATACACGAAACACAATTAAATGGCTCAGAGGGTGTATTTGGTACCTCAGGAGTAATGTGAGCCATCAGGCATTGAAATTGAGCAGCTTGAGCACTCCAATCAAAAGTAGTTGGCTCAAAGACAATCAAAGCGTTATCTACAGCCAATGATTTAGCTTCTTCGTTTGCATTTGCCTTAGGTGGGTCCGGCTTAGTAAGACCCGACGATGGCATCCTGGGTTTCTCACATTCCCTTGCGAAGTGACCAAGGTTCTGACAATTGTAACATCGAACCTTGCTTTTGTCGAACCCAAATCCAGACTTCCCATTACCTTCCAAACTCTTCCGTCCAGTTCTCTGCATAAATTTCTGAACTCTTCTGGAAAGCATAGCTATATTCCAGTTTAAATCCATCTGCTCCAAGTCATCATCATCCAGCTGAGCATAATCTTCTTTGGTCATTTCCAAAGTAGTATTTGGTTGAGTAACCAAATCTTTGTAGGAACTAAGGAAAGCTGTATAGATTGCCGCTTGCTCTTGAATAGCTGGTGAAGATGTAACCTGTTGTTGTGATCCTTGATTAGTACAGGTTGTACCAGACACATAAGCAGCATGTGATGCTCCAGCTGAATAAGATGAAGAATTGGTATCCGATATGAATGCCATTCCTCCATAACTCTTACCAGAGTTAACTTGGCCTCCATAAAGCGAAGGATTTTGTACAAATCCAGTTGACTTGCACTCTTTCTTCTTCAATTCCATAGCATGGGGTTGAAGAATTCCTATAAGCTGATCCAAGGTCATTCCATCCAATCCTTCACTTTCCTTCAAGAATTGGACTTTTACATCCCATGCACTTGGTAAAACATCTAACAATTTCTTATTTATCTCAAGTGCTGTGAGACTATATCCACCCTCCGTTAACTCACTCACCAGTTGTGAGTATCGGGTAAACAGTCCAGAGGTTGTCTCATTTGGTAAGGAGTCAAACAGATCGTACTGTTTCTTTATCAATTCCAGCTTAGCTTCCTTATATTTCTTATTTCCTCCACACCTCGTCTCTATGGCTATCCATAAGTCATAGGTTGTGTCATGATGTTTAAACAGTCTCATGACGTCCTTTGTCAAGCACATACAGATAGCTGAGTGTGCTTTTCTTTCTATTTGATAATCCTTCTTTTCTTGAAGAGTCATTGCAATGAAAGATTTTGGTGGAGGAATCTGACGATAATCTCCGTCAGCCACTGGAGCCACATATCTTTGTTTTAATGGGCCCCACAATTCCGGACAATGAAAATCAACGAACTGTTCAAATCTATCCCTCCAATAAGCATAGTCCATGTCTGCAGTGAATAGTGGAGGTTTATTATTGGAACCTATGTCATTTCCTTGCTTTATCATCTCCCTAATACCTCTAATATCTTCCTTATCTGCGGCCATTGAAGATATACCTGTAGTTTTAATCAAAAACAAAAGCTAGGAAAATATTAGTACGAAAGGCGTCACTTAGTAAGTGACGCACTGAAGTGTCGCAACGACTAGCGTCACTAGGTAAGTGACGCTATCGAGTGACGGGCGAAGTGACTGATGATACTTTAAGTAAGTGTCGCTCAATCAAGCAAGTGACGCACTCAAGTGTCGGACTTGAGTGACGTGCTAAACGGATAGGCGTCACTTGAAAAAGTAACGCAGTAAATCAAAAGGCGTCACTAAAGAAAGTGACGCAAGTAAACAAACAGGCGTCACTAAAAGAAGTGACGCTTAAGAGTCAAGTACCGTGCAACAGTGACGCACGTAAGTGACGGAGGATTAGGGTAGACGACACTTAAGTTAAGTGTCGTATAAACCTCAAATGACGCCTTAAGTGACGCGTTCAAGTGACGGTATAACCCTAATTTGGGATTAGGTAGTGCCGCAGCAAGTGACGCGTCTCAGTGACGGATCGAGTGTCGCAAAACGGCTGCAAAATCCCAAAACCCTAAAAAATTCGAATTTTCGTAAACCAAACAAAAATTCCTTGAACCCTAATGGACGAAACCTGTAAATGTTGATGAATATCGACTGTAATTCACCTTTGCACCTCAAAATCCGTATGAATTCGTGATTCTTGAATCAAGCAAAACCGAAATCAATCCAAAATACCTTATAAACGTCAATGTTATCACCGCAAGGCTCTGATACCAGTTGAAAGTGCCTTATGCTTGGATCTAGATGACAATTGACAGTAATTAACAGGCGGAATCAATCAATTACACTTAATGCTAACAAACACAAACCGAAACAATGATATTCAAACAAAGCAAACTTGTTTATTAGCTTGTATAATGTATTGGGATCGATTACAGAGAGGCTTAGTCGACAAATGGTGCTAGGGTTTCGTCAACCCTAGCCGAAAACCCGTAGGTTTCTATTTGTACTAAAAAGTCAGCCAACATGCGTCACTTGTGGAAGTGTCGCATGTGGCCGCCTTCATGCGTCACTTACCTAAGTGTCGCTATGCGTCACTTAGGCAAGTGTCGCCTAAACTAAAACACGAGTGTCGCACTATACAAAAACTATATTTCTATTAAGTAACTAACGACACTTATTACAACTCGATAGACCAACTGACAGACACCTAATATGTATCAACAAAGAGTCATGAGACCGAGTATAGAGTGTCTTCCACTTCATTACCTTGTGACTTGGATTACTGCAAGCAGATCCATCTGATTACTAAGGATTCTGAGAGGTAGTGCAACTGGAAGGACACTGATGAGCTGATCCTAGATGTCTCATAACCAGGAAGAGGGTCAGAGAGGAGGATGTAGAGACTCCGGTTGTTGATAGAGTAGACATAGTACCAGTTTTTCCGAGGAGTACCAGGACACCAGTCAGGGATGCAGGGGTTTGGAAATCAGGTCCTGTGCTCAGATACGACATATAGATGCAGTCACTCCCATGACCCAGTACTTCACATTGCACGCATTGTCTGTCAACAATGCGCATCAGGCACTTATAGCTAAGGCTTTAGGTATTCTATCTCCCGAGTTGCTCCTGTACGAGTGTGTGCCACTACCACCAGTTCCATCATCCACTACCATTCCACCACCTACTACCATACCACCTACCACTACCCGCATACCGCCTAACACTACCATTCCACCCACACGTTTAGTTGAGCACTGTTTATCGGTTGATGCTGCATTTCCACGTCCTACTGTATCAGCCCGTAGAGGCCGTTCTTCTTAGCAGTCCACAAGAGGAGAGGCTATTGGTTCCTACCGACCAGATATTGTTCATTTGGGCACAAATCCATTCACTTTGTCAGAGTTTTAGTAATTGTTGGCATTAGACCCTATACCAGTTGATGAGCTTCCTACAGAGGAGATACTCAAGCATATTTACAGGACCAAGATGGAGAACGAGGGGATGAATTTAGAGGACTTTCGACAGTTGGCCTTAGAGGATCCGAGGAAGTTACCCGCCTGCTCCCTTAGTGTTAGTGCCTTTCTGTGTGTCAGTCACTTGGTCATGTTTGTACTTGTCATAGTCAATTAGTCTTAGTATGTGAAGTGTTTAGTTTGTATATTCAAGTTTATAAACGAAATGTAACTATAGAATATAGTTAATGCGACACATAGCTTGTGTCGCAATAGCGAAATAAAGTCTATGTCGCAAGGGTCACAATAGCGACACAATGCTTGTATCGCTAATATGTTAGAACATGATTATAAATAGAAGTGTACGGTTTCATTTGTGGGTTGATCAAACCCTAGAGTGTGTGAGGCGTGGAGGCAGAGAGAGAGAGGAGAGACTGATTTTGTGTTTGTAATCATGTTCTATAATTATCAATACATACAAAAAGATTATAGATATTGTGTGTTCGATTTGTTTAACATTCAATACTTGATTGTTTGGATTCCGCACTTTCAATCAAGTTAACGATCTGATTAGGTCCGTACCGGGAACCTACATGTGGTATCAGAGACATGAATCAGTTATTCAACGGTTTCAGATCGTGGTTTGAATGTTTTCGGTTTGATTCGTGAAGGTTATATTGATTAATCTTCGTTTCTGGGTTAGTTTGCTTGAAGATATCCTTTTTTTGAAGAGTTTTTTTGGGTTTGTTCGTCGTTCGTTCTTCGTAAATCATTAGGGTTCCGAAAATTTTCTATTTTAGGGTTTCGGAGCTGCTCAGCTGCAATTTTGCGACACTATCTGCGACACAAGCTGCGACATAAGCTTTGTGTTGCTAATTAGGGATATTACGACATTACTTGCGCCATTGGTTGCGACATTGTGTGCGACACAAGAACTTTGACCTTAAGTGGTTATTGCGACATAAGCTGCGACACTAGTTTTGCGACATAACCTACGACACTTCCTAGTTCACAAGAAAAAAAAATTGTGTTTTCAAATTTTGTTCATAGACTTAAAAGTGTTCAATTTTAGCCTGGAAAAAGTTTCAATTTAGCCGGGCATTTTTGGACGTTTTCGGCTGAATTTTTGGCGGGAAATTCGCGAAAACATTTGTGGTACCAAATTTTATTTTTGAGCTTAAAATTTTATAATTCTAGTTTAGGAAAAGTTTAGTTTTACTCGAGCAATTTTCAATTTTTTCAACCAAATTTTGATGGGAGAATCTTGTTGTTTGTGTTTCGCTAAAGTTCTTGTTTAAAAGATGTCGCTCGTGCATAGTGTCCGCAATAACCTTCTGATGTACACCCAAAACACCAAATACTCAAGCTAAAGAAGAGATTTTGAGGCCTACATCTCTTCTAATGATCCAGACATGTGTATTCCATTGATTGAGAGATATGATATGAAATGCCAGTCATGGAAGGAACACGAACTGAAAAATCATATAAATCAATGACTCTAGAAGAACGTAAAGCATGAGATGATGAATGGAAGACTTTCACGGCAATTCAAGGACCTTTATCAATGGAGATCTTACAGTTGTTTAAGCATCACAAAAATGCGTATGACCTTTGGGATGCCATCGAAAAGCGTTGCGGTGGATATAAAAAGGAAGAAGAACCTCAACATATTGCATTCGTTGCTCAAACAAAAAAGGTTGATTCTGATGCATTTACATGTTTATCTTGCATTCAATTAACTTGTTCTAACAACAGGTACAAGGATGACATTGAAACCCTGCGATCAAAACTCAAAAATTTGACAGTGGCTAATAAGGTTCTGAAAGAAAATGAATTATCTTATGAAAAGAAATTCAAAGCCTATCAAGATGAGTCTCAAGCGTTCAAAGCTAAAATCTATAGTCAACAAGAAGAAATAGATAGTTATTTGAAAGAAATTTCTTTGCTTAACAAAGAGCTTGCTGACTCTAAATCTGAAGTTGATGATCTTAAACGAAAAATGTCAAATTTTGCTACGTCACCCATGATATTTAATCACATCCTTGATAAGCAAAGGACTGATACGAAAAGCAAGGCAGGTATTGGATATAACCATGTACCTTCTCCTATGGACTATCTTCCAATGCCTGTTAAGGATGCAATCAAAGACTTTGTGCTTTTTTCCTCAAAAGTAGACATAAATTCTGTTAATACACCAGTTAATAAGCAAGTTAAACAGGCCGAGTTTGTTAAGGCCAATATTTGTTAATGCTGGAAGTAAACCTCTGGTTAGTGTCAAGGAGGTTATTGAGGTAGAAGATATACCAGAAGAGTCTACCATTAAGGTTGAGAAAATAAATGTCAAACCTGGAAATTTTGTAACACCCCCAAATTAATTGTTTAGCGGAAACAAGATTTGGGTGTTACTAATCAATAACAAAGCACATAAGATAAAGCGAACGACTCTAACTGCGTCGTTTAAAACCATTACATAGATAATATAAAAGTTTTACATTGTTGTTCTTGTTACAATAGCTCATAGCTAAAAGTAAAAGATTCTAAGGCATATCTAATTGTACAAAATATAGAAATGCATATGAATCTTCTGAAATCTGAATGCGACTCGAGCTAATATGTCATGAGCAGATCTACTACTGCTGGGTACCTGAGAATACATGCTAAAAGGGTCAGCTAGAAAGCTGGTGAGCTCACAGGTGTAAGTTGATGAAATCCATGTTATGAACCACAAGATTTAGTTTAGTGATTTGCAAACATGCAAATAAAATATGAGTGTATATTATTGCCATGAGCACATAGTTTGAGCTTAACTGAGTGTGCCAGGATCCACATTTAAGGACCTGATCGAGTTTGCCCCCGGCATGTGCCTAATCTACACATGTATGAACAAATGAAAATGCATCCGTTCGACCGCAGTCGTGGTAGCGCGACTACCCCGGACGGGGATTGTCAATCCCATATGGTACCATACACTAACATTCACGCTATCGCAATATAAACAAACTATGTTGTGAGGGACTTCATGATTAGATAAAACAAACTCATGCAATCAATATATCGATGTTTTGTACTTGTGTTCATATGTAAAATAAATCTGAGCATGTAATCCCACCCCTGGGTAAAAACAGTAAAGAGGGGTTATGAGACTCACCTGAGTCTTTGCGTTTATGTCAAATAACGTGAGTCGAGTGCTAAACAGCTGGTAGGTTCTCCGAACCCGTAACCTTCTAATGTCCTAGACATATAAGGCTATATAAGTAGATGTCCCGTAAGACCATCCATGCTAGTGTTCATCCCACTAGTTATGTCCAAATACTTTGGTTTGATTGAATGCTCGTTTGCATTTTGAAAACGTGTACGGCCCGTTGGTAATGGGTTGGAAATATTAATCATAAAAATTCTAACTCCATACCACTGTTTGCTCATTCTTGTTACCACTGTTGGTGATGAATTCGTTACCACTGTTAGTTGTTTTTCGTTACCACTGTTAATTGTTTCACTTGTTACCACTGTTAGTTGTATTTCATTACCACTGTTAATTAAGTTATCTCTTTACCATTGTTTATTCCCACTGTTAACCATTAATTCTTTCCCACTGTTATAGTTATTGCCACTGTTTCAGTTATTGCAACAATTCATTCATGTTTTTAATCATCCGACAATAATACTCGATACTAAGGATTTTATTAAGTTTCCATCCGTCCGACAATAAGATATTCAAGGTTTTATTTAAGTTTTGTTTATCCGACAATAGCAAGTTGGATCCGTGAATGGGAAATCACGGATATATTTTATCCGACAATGAGGTTTTTATGCTAGTCCGACAATTAGAGTTTTATTAAAGTATTTAATTTATCCGATAATAAGGGTTCCGGGTCACGGGTCATCCGATAGTAGCATGTTGGATCCGTGAATGTGGTCCGATAATAGTATTCACGGACTTGTTTTATCCGATAATGGTATTCACGAGTTTTTTTTGGTTATTCACGGAGTGCCTAATCCGACAATTATTCTCGGATTCAGGCATTCACGGATAGAGGGTTCGTAGTTAGTTAAGTTTTTTTTCACTTCGATTTCATTTGATTAATTGACCAAACATAATTCAGTAAAAATTCATGAAGGTTTTATATGATGTTCCCTTATGTCTTAGCTTTCTAAATCATATTTTTACATGCAAAATGGACAAACGATGCCCGAGATATGATTTTTTTGAATGGTCGAGGGTCAAACAGCTACCTTTAGTGATATGCGTCTGTTTAAAAATTCATAGCTCAAGTTTTACTAAACTTCACCAGATGAGTAAATATAGGAATTAAAACTAACAAAATTTTCGATCTTTTCCAAGTGGTCTCATCGGTTTTTGTTGGGTATTTTTCGAGATATGCCTCTTACAAGTTGACTGAAATTTGGGTCAGAAAACACAGGCTGTACATGTACTTTATTTTCTTTTCTTAAAAATATCAAATGAACGAATTAATTTATGAGGTTTACAGATTACGAAAATAGACTCAATGAACTTCATTTTAGAGCCAAGATACATGAGATTTCGTTAAGTTATGGGTCATATATCGTCGATCCGAGTTGATCTAAAATATTGTCCAGCAGTTAATGTCATTATCCGATGGGTAAACGTATATTCAAACGATTTTGAGGGGTTCTTGGACATAATCAGTGGTGAGGCCAAGCCTAGCATGTTTATATGTGTTAACCAAGTGAATACAAAGAAGGTTTAGAGGTTTATACCAAAGGAGTGCAGCTTAAGAGTTGAAAAGGTTGAAGGAGTGCTGCTGCTGTCTTCTTTGGCTTCGTGCTTGCAAAACCGGCTAAGATGGTGCTAGATCGTGGTGGTTTTTGGTGGTGGTTCTTGGAAGAGATGGGGGAGGGAAGTGGTAATTGTGGCTGGTCGTTTTTCTTGAGGAAGAGAGCAGAGAATATAGAGAGAAATGAAGGGGGGTGTGTGTGTTGATTTTGTGAGAAATGAGAAGGAGTTAGGGTTTAGTCAATTGGATTGACCTGGGTTGACCCGTGGGTCACCTGGGCTGGATAAGTCCGACCCATGTGTGGGTTGGGCTCGCGACTTGCCTTCCTCGTGTTCGTGTATTTTATCGTTGTCGGTTTGAGTTAATTTGTACGTTTTGTCGTGTTTATGATATTTTATGGAGTCATATTAGCTTATTTCATGTTATTACCATAATATTCATAAGCTTTTGATTGACTGAAAATATTTAAATATTTTATTTACCAACGTCCGTAATATTGTATCGGGATCCGCCCGATATGAAAACGCACGATTTAATCAAATCGCGTACGTGTGTACATATATTAGAATATATCAATACACATAAGGATACATATAACTAATCCTAATTATACGTATTTACACATATGATTAGGCACTAATAATAGCCCTAATTTGACGGGTGTTACATTCTCCCCTTGTTAAAGGAATTTCGTCCCGAAATTTAGTTCTGAGTCGTGGTATGAGGGGAGTCTGTGAATAACTGTGCGTACTTGAGTCGCATTTGGTCTTCCCGTTCCCAAGTGAATTTCGGACCACGCCGCGAATTCTACCGGACTCTAACGATGGGAATACGACTTTGTTTAAGTTGTTTGACCTCCCGGTCCATGATTTCAATAGGTTCTTCAACAAAGTGAAGCTTTTCGTTGACGCGAATCTCGTCAAGGGGGATAATAAGTGTCTCATCAGACAGGCGTTTCTTTAAATTTGAAATGTGAAAAGTAGGGTGCACACTGCTGAGTTCGGATGGCAGTTGCAATCGATAAGCCACGTGACCAATCCTTTCGAGGATCTCAAAGGGTCCAATGTATCTGGGGTTTAACTTCCCGCGTTTGCCAAAATGAATCACGCCTTTCCAAGGCGATACTTTCAAGAGTACTCGATCCCCAACCTGGAACTTGAGTGGTTTGCGTCTCACGTCAGCATAACTTTTCTGACGATCACGGGCGGCCTTGAGCCGGTTCTGAATTTCAGAGATTTTCTCTGTGGTTTCGTGTATGAGCTCGGGACCAGTGAGTTGGCTGTCTCCCACTTCGGTCCAACAAATCGGTGATCGGCACTTACGACCGTACAGTGCCTCGAATGGTGCAGCCTTTATGCTGGCATGATAGCTGTTATTGTAGGAAAACTCACACAACGGCAGATGTCTTTCCCAGTTGGCACCGAAATCAACTACGCAAGCTCGTAGCATATCTTCCAGTGTCTGTATGGTTCGTTCACTTTGGCCATCGGTTTGAGGATGGTATGCGGTACTCATATCGAGACGAGTACCCAATGATTTCTGAAGTGATTGCCAAAAGTGAGATGTGAAACGAGCGTCTCTGTCAGAGATAATTGAGATTGGGACACCGTGTCGGGTAACGATCTCCTTGACATAGATTTGCGAAAGGCGCTCCATTTTATCGGTTTCCTTGATTGCAAGGAAGTGAGCGGATTTAGTGAGACGATCGACGATCACCCAAATGGTATCGCAACCGCTCGGTGACTTTGGTAACTTAGTTATGAAGTCCATAGTGATTTGCTCCCATTTCCACTCGGGAATACTGGGTTGTTGGAGCAACCCGGAAGGTTTTTGATGTTCAACCTTGACCTTGGAACAGGTAAGGCACTTGCTGACATAGCCGGCAATTTCAGCCTTCATGTTCGGCCACCAATAGAATTCCTTGATGCCGTGATACATTTTATCGGATCCAGGATGGATAGAATATTTGGACTTGTGAGTTTCATCCATCACTAAGTCTCGCAGTTTTCCAAAAGCGGGTAACCAGATTCGGTTCACGAAGTACCTAACTCCGTTAGGCTTGATTTCGAATTGTTTATCCATGCCTCGCAAGGCTTCATTCTTAATGTTTTCGGGTTTCAAAGCTTCGAGTTGGGCATTGTGAATCTGAATGGTGAGGTCATTATGAATAGTCATACTGAGAGCTCGGACTCGAAGTGGTTTTACACGCTCCTTACGGCTGAGGGCATCGGCAACAACATTTGCCTTGCCAGGATGGTAACGGATCTCGCAGTCATAATCAGTGAGTAACTCGACCCACCGACGTTGTCTCATGTTGAGATCCTTTTGGTCAAAGATGTGCTGGAGACTTTTGTGGTCGGTAAAGATGGTGCACTTAGTGTCGTAGAGGTAATGCCTCTAGATTTTGAGAGCAAAGACAACAGCTTCCAGTTCGAGATCATGGGTGGTGTAGTTCTTTTCATGAATTTTGAGTTGTCGTGAAGCATAAGCAATAACTTTGTCTCGTTGCATCAGTACGCAACCGAGACCTTGATGAGAAGCATCGCAGTATACCACGAAGTCATCAGTGCCTTCGGGTAAGGATAGAATCAGAGCACTGCAAAGCTTGAGTTTCAATAGCTGGAATGCTGACTCCTGTTTATCAGTCCAATTGAACTTCTTGTCCTTCTGAGTCAGTGTCGTGAGAGGTTGAGCTATTTTGGAGAAATTCTCAATGAATCGCCGATAGTACCCGGCCAATCCCAAGAATTGGCGTACCTCGGTGGGAGTGGTTGGCGCTTGCCAGTTTTTGATGGCTTCTATTTTCGATGGATCAACATGGATTCCTTGACTATTGACAACATGCCCAAGGAATTGAACGGATTCTATCTAGAATTCACACTTGGAGAATTTGGCATATAACTCTTCGTGTCTGAGTAATGCTAGAATGGTTTTGAGGTGTTGCGCGTGTTCTTGTTCGTTTCGTGAGTATATGAGGATGTCATCGATAAAGACAATGACGAACTTGTCAAGGTAAGGTTTGCACACCCGATTCATCAGATCCATGAATACCGCCGGTGCGTTGGTTAAGCCGAATGGCATCACTTGGAATTCGTAATGCCCGTAGCGAGTTCGAAAAGCTGTTTTTGGAATGTCGGTGTCACGAACTCGGAGTTGATGATAACCTGTCCGAAGGTCAATCTTTGAATAAATACTTGACCCTTGTAGCTGGTCAAACAGGTCATCGATACGAGGGAGTGGATATCTGTTTTTGATGGTTAATTTGTTCAACTCTCGGTAGTCGATACACATTCGGAAGGAACCGTCCTTCTTTTTCACAAATAAGACAGGGGCTCCCCAAGGTGAAGAACTCGGCCTAATAAATCCTCGATCCAGGAGCTCCTGTAGCTGGGTAGAAAGCTCCTGAAGTTCAGATGGGGCTAAGCGGTAAGGTGCTCGGGCTACTGGCGCGGCACCCGGCACAAGATCGATTGAGAACTCAACCTGTCTAGTTGGAGGTAGACCAGGTAGTTCTTCTGGAAAGACTTCTGGAAAGTCTCTAACAATTGGCACATCCTCAAGCCGTTTCTCCTCTGACTTGTTCTCGGTGATGTGTGCGAGGATGGCGGGATACCCTTTTCTGAGAAACTTTCGGGTTTTCAAACAAGAGATGATGTTCAGTCCCGTTCTGCCGGTCTCCCCTTGTATGACTAAGGTTCTACCAACAGCGAGGGGAATACGGACGAATTTTTCAAAGCAAACGATCTCGGCTCGGTGTTTGGACAACCAGTCCATTCCGACAATAATGTCAAAGCTTCCGATCTCGACGGGTATAAGGTCAATAGAGAAAAGTTCGTCGGCGATATTTAGAGTGCAATTAGGTATTACACTGTTGGTCTCAATGAGTTTACCATTAGCTAATTCAACAATATACTTTTCGTTTAATGCAACAGGAATGATGTCAAGTAGTGGGCAAAATTCATGGGAAATAAAACTTCTATCAGCACTGGTATCAAAAAGAACAGAGGCAGTAAGATTGTTGAGGAGGAACATACCCGTGACCACGTTTGGGTCTTGACGGGCATCTCCCGAATTCAGAACAAAGGCTCTTCCCCTTGCATTGTTGTTATTGTTCCCATTTTTCAGCTTCGGGCAGTCATTTCTGAAATGCCCAGTGAGGCCGCATTCAAAGCAGGCTCTAGGCTGATTGGGGTTGTTGTTGTTGCGGTTGTTACTGTTGTTGCTGGTGTTGTTGTTGGTTCTAGGGGCTCGGCAGTCCCTGCTAGAATGCCCGTACTTCTTGCAGTTGTTGCAAGGAGTACTGCAAGGACCCTCGTGGTGACGGTCACACTTTGAGCAATGAGGTTTGCTCCCGGTGTAACCTTTCTTCTCCCCAGTCCCAGAGGAGTAAGCCCTGACAGTCTCGGGCTTCTTGGAGGTTGGTGGGTTGTTAGGGTTTCCAGAAAATTTCCTCTTGTTGTTTGAGGAGGTATTGGATGTTTCACGGCTGACAATCATAGCCATGAGTTCATGTGCCAACCGAATGGCACTGTGGATGGTGGTTGGTCTTGATGAGGCGACATTTCCCTGAATGCTCTTGGGAAGGCTGCGGATGTACTTCTTGATGCGTTTTTCGTCCGTGTCAACCAAACCCGGACATAGGAGAGCAAGTTGCTGGAATTTTGTGGTGTATCCAGAAATGTCGTTACCTTGCACAGTTAAGTGCCAGAATTCTTCCTCCAACCTGTGGAGTTCTTCAGTGGGACAATATTCATCCCGTAGCATTTTCTTCAGCTCTGCCCAGGGAAGTTGGTTAGCTACCTCGATCCCCACAGAACTGGCATGGGTGTTCCACCAGGTTAGAGCACCTTCTTGAAAGGTGTAAGCAGCAAATTTGACCTTGTTGTCTTCCGTGCAGTTGCACAGGCCGAAGACAGACTCGGTCCTTTCGATCCATCTGATTAGACCGATGGCACCTTCCGTGCCCTTGAAGTTCAGCGGTTTGCAGCTGAGGAAGTCCTTGTAGGAACAAGGTTTGACAACAGGTGTGACTTCGGGAGTCTCAGTATTCCTGCTTGAGTTTTGAGGGGAGTCTCGAGTGGCTAGGGCTTCGGCCACAGCTCGGGATACTATGGCAGCAAGCTCAGCATCACTGTAACTCTTCTTCTTTGGCGGCATATTTCTTCAAAAGATAAATGAAAGGTACATGAGAAATATTACTAAGATGATAAGCTCGATGGATGTACACATATTCAAGCGATAATATGCAACATTGTAAGAAATAATCATAAAGTAGAAACAGTGTAAGAAACTGTCAATACATAACACGAAGCTGAACGATTATAGAAAATCTCTAATTAGAGTCTCGGGAGTCATGACTTAAAAGTTTTACAAAAGTATCAGAAATTGTTACATCCCGTTTGAATGATAAGTGTTTTTCAAAAGACTACATAACATGGGAAGTACAAGAGGTTCTGGGTGTTACATCCGGTTTGAAAGGTAATAGTCCTACATAGATAGATATAGATTATAAGATGATGGTCACCCTAGCCCTAACGCAAGTCTATCCTTTCCATTAGGGTGACAAGTCGGTCCACAGAGGTGGCAAGTTGGCTGGTTTGTCGGGCGTTGTCTTCTGCTAGGGTCAAACGTTGTACCAGCATCCTTGAGTATTCTTCGGCTTCTTGCAAGCGTTGTTCACATTGCTCCACTCTGTGCCGTAAGAGTCCATTTTCCACCCTTGATTCCACCACTTGGTTGTAGAGTACGTTCATGTTGTTAACAGTGTTTTCGTGATCTTCGGCGACTTGGTTGATACGTTCGAGTGCTGTGAGTCTCCAGTTTTCGTTAGTTTCCTGCAAGGTGACATCCATGGTGCGGAGTTGTTGTTCCTGACGGTCTAGTCTAGCGGCCAAAGCCGACAGAGTGAGGTTGTTTGGATATGGGCCAGCTCGAGGCAACCTGTTGTTCCTCCTAGCTACCCTCGGGTTCTGCGATCCAGATTGAGTGTGTGATGAATTGTGTGATGAGTTTGCCATTCTGAGACAAGTCATAGAAAGAGTGAGGCCTATATTCATATAATACATATATAATATAGCCTAAGACGTAGAGTGAGAACGAGGCCTATCTATGTATATATATTTATATCACATAATAGCCTAGGGTGTCTAACACAGACAAGTTTGAGTCCCGGTTTCTCTCGTGGTCAGAGTCAGCTAGTGTATCCTGTTCAGTCATGATTCCTTTCAGATTTCACATCATACTCTTTTAATTGTACATAGTTGATCAGGCTATGTTAAATTAAACTAATACAATGCAGTCACTGAACCTAATCATGCCTAATGAGGAATACTGCCTAACAGTCATAGTCTAGGCTCACTAAATGCAACCTAGTTCACTATAACCTTAGGCTCTGATACCAATCTGTAACACCCCCAAATTTATTGTTTAGCGGAAGCAAGATTTGGGTGTTACTAATCAATAACAAAGCACATAAGATAAAGCGAACGACTCTAAATGCGTCGTTTAAAACCATTACATAGATAATATAAAAGTTTTACATTGCTGTTCTTGTTACAATAGCTCATAGCTAAAAGTAAAAGATTCTAAGGCATATCTAATTGTACAAAATATAGAAATGCATATGAATCTTCTGAAATCTGAATGCGACTCGAGCTAATATGTCATGAGCAGATCTACTACTGCTGGGTACCTGAGAATACATGCTAAAAGGGTCAGCTAGAAAGCTGGTGAGCTCACAGGTGTAAGTTGATGAAATCCATGTTATGAACCACAAGATTTAGTTTAGTGATTTGCAAACATGCAAATAAAATATGAGTGTATATTATTGCCATGAGCACATAGTTTGAGCTTAACTGAGTGTGCCAGGATCCACATTTAAGGACCTGATCGAGTTTGCCCCCGGCATGTGCCTACTCTACACATGTATGAACAAATGAAAATGCATCCGTTCGACCGCAGTCATGGTAGCGCGACTACCCCGGACGGGGATTGTCAATCCCATATGGTACCATACACTAACATTCACGCTATCGCAATATAAACAAACTATGTTGTGAGGGACTTCATGATTAGATAAAACAAACTCATGCAATCAATATATCGATGTTTTGTACTTGTGTTCATATGTAAAATAAATCTGAGCATGTAATCCCACCCCTGGGTAAAAACAGTAAAGAGGGGCTATGAGACTCACCTGAGTCTTTGCGTTTATGTCAAATAACGTGAGTCGAGTGCTAAACAGCTGGTAGGTTCTCCGAACCCGTAACCTTCTAATGTCCTAGACATATAAGGCTATATAAGTAGATGTCCCGTAAGACCATCCATGCTAGTGTTCATCCCACTAGTTATGTCCAAATACTTTGGTTTGATTGAATGCTCGTTTGCATTTTGAAAACGTGTACGGCCCGTTGGTAATGGGTTGGAAATATTAATCATAAAAATTCTAACTCCATACCACTGTTTGCTCATTCTTGTTACCACTGTTGGTGATGAATTCGTTACCACTGTTAGTTGTTTTTCGTTACCACTGTTAATTGTTTCACTTGTTACCACTGTTAATTAAGTTATCTCTTTACCACTGTTTATTCCCACTGTTAACCATTAATTCTTTCCCACTGTTATAGTTATTGCCACTGTTTCAGTTATTGCGACAATTCATTCACGTTTTTAATCATCCGACAATAATACTCGATACTAAGGATTTTATTAAGTTTCCATCCGTCCGACAATAAGATATTCAAGGTTTTATTTAAGTTTTGTTTATCCGACAATAGCAAGTTGGATCCGTGAATGGAAAATCACGGATATATTTTATCCGACAATGAGGTTTTTATGCTAGTCCGACAATAAGAGTTTTATTAAAGTATTTAATTTATCCGATAATAAGGGTTCCGGGTCACGGGTCATCCGATAGTAGCATGTTGGATCCGTGAATGTGGTCCGATAATAGTATTCACGGACTTGTTTTATCCGATAATGGTATTCACGAGTTTTTTTTGGTTATTCACGGAGTGCCTAATCCGACAATTATTCTCGGATTCAGGCATTCACGGATAGAGGGTTCGTAGTTAGTTAAGTTTTTTTTCACTTCGATTTCATTTGATTAATTGACCAAACATAATTCAGTAAAAATTCATGAAGGTTTTATATGATGTTCCCTTATGTCTTAGCTTTCTAAATCATATTTTTACATGCAAAATGGACAAACGATGCCCGAGATATGATTTTTTTGAATGGTCGAGGGTCAAACAGCTACCTTTAGTGATATGCGTCTGTTTAAAAATTCATAGCTCAAGTTTTACTAAACTTCACCAGATGAGTAAATATAGGAATTAAAACTAACAAAATTTTCGATCTTTTCCAAGTGGTCTCATCGGTTTTTGTTGCGTATTTTTCGAGATATGCCTCTTACAAGTTGACTGAAATTTGGGTCAGAAAACACAGGCTGTACATGTACTTTATTTTCTTTTCTTAAAAATATAAAATGAACGAATTAATTTATGAGGTTTACAGATTACGAAAATAGACTCAATGAACTTCATTTTAGAGCCAAGATACATGAGATTTCGTTAAGTTATGGGTCATATATCGTCGATCCGAGTTGATCTAAAATATTGTCCAGCAGTTAATGTCATTATCCGATGGGTAAACGTATATTCAAACGATTTTGAGGGGTTCTTGGACATAATCAGTGGTGAGGCCAAGCCTAGCATGTTTATATGTGTTAACCAAGTGAATACAAAGAAGGTTTAGAGGTTTATACCAAAGGAGTGCAGCTTAAGAGTTGAAAAGGTTGAAGGAGTGCTGCTGCTGTCTTCTTTGGCTTCGTGCTTGCAAAACCGGCTAAGATGGTGCTAGATCGTGGTGGTTTTTGGTGGTGGTTCTTGGAAGAGATGGGGGAGGGAAGTGGTAATTGTGGCTGGTCGTTTTTCTTGAGGAAGAGAGAAGAGAATATAGAGAGAAATGAAGGGGGGGGGGGGTGTGTGTTGATTTTGTGAGAAATGAGAAGGAGTTAGGGTTTAGTCAATTGGATTGACCTGGGTTGACCCGTGGGTCACCTGGGCTGGATAAGTCCGACCCATGTGTGGGTTGGGCTCGCGACTTGCCTTCCTCGTGTTCGTGTATTTTATCGTTGTCGGTTAGAGTTAATTTGTACGTTTTGTCGTGTTTATGATATTTTATGGAGTCATATTAGCTTATTTCATGTTATTACCATAATATTCATAAGCTTTTGATTGACTGAGAATATTTAAATATTTTATTTACCAACGTTCGTAATATTGTATCGGGATCCGCCCGATATGAAAACGCACGATTTAATCAAATCGCGTACGTGTGTACATATATTAGAATATATCAATACACATAAGGATACATATAACTAATCCTAATTATACGTATTTACACATATGATTAGGCACTAATAATAGCCCTAATTTGACGGGTGTTACAAATTTCATCATTAGAACGGAAAATGACGAACGATTTAAAAGCAAAGGCAAAGCTAAGGTTGAAAATGAATCCTTCCAAGTTAAAAATTGTTAAAAAGGATTTTAAGAAAGATAAAATAGTTAATAAATCTGAAAATAATAAATGTTCAACATCAACTAACTCAACCTCTGGAACATCTACTTCAACATGTTCACCTAAGAGTGCATGTTCAACAAATGTTCCTGTTAATAGACCTTCTGTGTATTATCGTCCACCGAAACGATTTGAGGGAACTCATTGAAATCAATCTTATGTTGAGAGACGTTCTTGCTTTTGTTGTGGTCAACAGGGTCATATTATTAGGGATTGTAGGTTATTATCCCTAGATAGGTTTGGTAGAGGGATGCCAAGAACTTCTTATTTTAGGAACTCTTTTTCAAAATCTTTTTCAAGGCATCATTCGTATTCGTCTGTATCTAGTTGTGCATCAAACTCTCCACAACCTATGGCTAGAGTAAACAAAGTTGTGCTTATTAGACCTCTAGTACAACAGCACAACATTGTTGAAAATAAATCATCCGAACCTAAACAGGATTGGAAACCAAAATCCACAAACAACACATCTATGAAATTGACTGAGTTTTTAAAATATCATAAACTCATAGATGTTATGATTATGGATGATAGTGGATAACCCAAGTTTATCAAGGCTTGGGTGTCCCGTAAATTCTAATGTTTGATTGTTTGTGGTGATGCAGTCAGTTTCTTGTTAGCCAATATTTTTTAGTGACTGCATGGATGTGGATATTGTTAGAAGAATGGTGACTGGAATGATAAAATTTCTGAAGTTCAGGTGGTTAAAGTGCTAAAAAGGCATTTTATTTGACTGGATATGTGATTTTGAAACTTTTATTTTGGAGCTTTTATTTGTTAGTTTTGCAACCGTCATTCTTTGTACTTTTTAGTATCAAAGAAATGCAATGTTGCGAAATATCTTAAATTAAAAAAATACAAAAATATGTTTAATGTTTAAGGGGAATACTTTTGAATTGGAATTGCAAAAAAAAAAAATTGTTGTTCAGGGGGAGTAATTAAAAATCCTGATTATTTGGATCATAAATGTGAACAACAAGATTCTTATTCCTCAAAAAGATATTGGATTGTGTCTGTGAACAACTTGGGAAATGATTGTACATCAGATGACATGCACAAAATGGAAATTTTAAGGTGTATGTTTGATGTGTCAGTAGGTTAATCTGGCATGTTTAAAATAGCTTTTATAAACATTAGCTTCATCATATGATATATTGGTAGGCATGATACACACTGGTTTTTAGGTTCTTAACGAAAGTTATTCTAATACGTGTATACGATCTTGTGGTAAACACCGTATGATGTATGACTAAATTTATTAAGTCCTTAACGTATCGTGACATACTTCTATACCTGAGGTTTATCTGAAATCATTTGGGGGTCTATACTGATTATTTCCTCTATTGTACATAAGTACAGACCTGGTCTCAATTAGTATATGCTTAGAAGTTAAGCAAACGTAAGTCAATGAACTTGAAAAAATCTTAAATCACAATCTACCTAACAAGGTCACCAAAATGGTTTGACCAAGTTTGAGTTTGCTTAAACCTGAATCAAGTTATGTCGCTTTGTTGTACGTTTGTACAGACCTGTCACCGATGACTTGATTCTTAAAAATGATACTCTTATATTCTCTCTGGTTTTGGAAGCTATGCTCATGTCTGGGTTACAGGGGTATGTCATAGGTGGGGACCACAGAGAAATATTCATACTAACAATAAAAAGGTTAACTCACAGACCCGGATGTAACATGTTTAAGTGGATAAACAATACCAGTAATCGTTTTGAAATAATTTTTATAAAAGGTGCTTTAAGTATGCTAAGTAAATTTAAAGTGGACAAATATACTGATAATCGAAATAACACTTACTATTTACGAATAATTGCATGTTGGCCTGATATGATCCCTAAGCAGACCTAAAACAATCATATCCCAAATTTATTTTTTTATTTTTTGGTATTCTTTGCCTTTTGTTTATTAAAAAAAATATACAAAAAGATTTTATTTTTATATTATTTTCTTCAATATCACATATCTTGATCAAGTCAAAAAGATGTAAAGGATGTTGGTTAGTCTCCAAAGACTGTGAAGATAAATTCTATTGGAGAAGCTGCTGATGATTGAGAGATGGTCACAGAGTTTGAAGATCTTATTGTATGATAAATGTGTGTCAGTCACATGAATCAGGACATCAAGATTTTTTAAAAACCATGCTATCTCAATGGGGGAGTTTCTGATTGTTGAAGATGTAAAGGAGTTTGTTGGTGAATACTAATTGAAGCTTATTTGACCAAGTTGCTGAGATGGGGAAGTTTGTTGGTGCATTTCTATGTGTCAGTCACTTGGTCAACATTTGTACTTGTTAGAGTCAATTAGTCTTAGTAAGTGAAGTGTTTAGTTTGGATATTCAAGTTTATAAACGAAATGTAATGATAGAATATACATAGAATATTGTTAATGCGACACATAGCTTGTGTCGCAATAGCGACATAAAGTCTATGTCGCAAGGGTCACAATAGCGACACAATGCTTGTGGTGCTAATAGATCATAACGTGATTATAAATAGAAGTGTAAGGTTTCATTTGGGGATTGATCAAACCCTAGAGTGTGTGAGGCATGGAGGCATAGAGAGAGAGGAAAGACTGAGTTTGTGTTTGTAATCTTGTTCTTCAATTGTTAATACATACAAAAATATTATAGATATTGTGTGTTCCATTTGTTAAACGTTCAATACTTGATTGTTTGGATTCCGCACTTTCAATCGAGTAAACGATCTGATTAGGTCCATACCGGGAACCTACACTTAGAGATGTATTGATGTAGTATAGGCAGGTGAGGTCAAAGGAGCAGAGAGTCTCCAGTGGTTAGCAGTTAGTTGCCGAACCTTCCTCAGTTCCTCTACCAGTTCAGCCCTCTATTCAGGATTTTGATCAGGGCTCTCCAGCATCATATATTTGTGCTCCCATATCTACATACTTGCTATTTCCTCTTATCCATACTTTTGACTTATTTTGTGGTTGTGGAACTTTATTTTGTTATATTTTTGGGGCATGAACTGACCAGACATAGTCTGCTTAGTTTCTTTATTTTTAGTATTTATTTAGTTATCAGTTATTTAGTTTACTTTTTATGTTTTAATCTTTATCTTTTCTTAGCTAGAATAAGTGAATTGTGTTTGTGCAAATGAGAATTGAGGAAAGGAGATGCCGATCATTCACAAAGGAACTGCTTTCTGCATGGATTCAACTAAGGAATTTCAAATACCTGCAGACCACCGCTTCTCTCTTAAAACCATCTCCCTACCTCTATCGTAGGGAAGTTCCTTTCTTTTTTTCATGATTTTCGCCATTACCATATATCCAAATATGCCTAATTTTTAAGTGTGGGATTCCATCTCACCAAATTTTTCAAAACACTTAAAATTTTTCCATTGTTTCAAACTCTAAGTGTGGGATTTTTCCTGAAGAAAATCCTATGCCTTAGTAATGAACATTGAGGACAATGTTGTTTTAAGTGTGGGATACACGGTATAAATACCGCAAGTTTATATTTACCTGTTCAAAGTAATACCTCAGTTTTTCCCGCTTTTTGCCCTAACTTTATCAAAAAATTTCACAAAACCAACCTAAAAGGTTGAGACTTTAATCACTACAACATTCGACAACCCAACCTCGACGATGTCCGACATCCATTCGGTTGATTTCGAATTTTTTTTCCAAAAAAAATAATTAGTCTTAGAAAATTCTTTTAAGGGGATAAACTTTCTGTCAAATTAAATAAATTGCTTTAAAAGTGAGATAAGGAAAAGAAAAAAAAAAAAGAACGTATCTTAAACTGAAATTGAGAAATCCTCTAGGCATCGCATGACTTGGTGCATATAACCCTTTATGTTGTGAGGTACTTGAGCCTTTAATAAGCATTCATTTTTAATGCTTCACTTTCATTTTGGAGTGTGCGCCGATGCATGTGTCTTTGAATTAGAACTTGCTCCTGTAATGCGTTTTGAGACCATACCAGTGAGTACCGTACGTGGTATAGGTGCAATTAGAGGATCTTGGCATTTATTAGGATAAACCACTTTCTTTCATATCTTTTCAAGCCAACCCTTCCAACTTTCTCTTAAGATTGTTAGTATTACATTACCGTGCTTTTAGCACTACATTACAGTACATTGTTGCTGCATTTCATCGGTACTTAGGTACAACATTCATGATACATTAATACTATGTTACGGTGCTACTAGCACTGCACTTCAGTACTTTGGGTGCTGCGTTTTGACTTGTTAGAACTACACTCACAGTACGTTAGTACTGCAATATAGTATGTTAGCCTACTACAATAACCTAGTCATGGTTGACCTACATTGGAAACACTATTTAGTCGTTATCATGACTACACACTGAAACTACATCTCAACTTACTCATTATAAGCATACGTGAGCTATTATTATCATGACAACTTAAAAGTCCGAGTTTTTTTGAAAGCATAACTTAATTGACTTTCTAGATCTCATCACTATGAATCACTGATTGTCACGTCGCGCTAAATCAAAATCTTTGAATAAAGATCTCACACTTAGATGTTTCATTCTTATTTAAAAACCATGCCGCCTAGACGAAAAGCGTACAATAAAGCAGAGCTTGACCAAATCGCTAAACAAAGAGTGGCTGATGCTTTAGCTACTCGAAACCGAACGTGACCATGCACCTATAAGGAATTCCTGAACTGTAACCCACCAAACTTCGTTGGAACTGAAGGGGCTATCGGATTAATCCGATGGATTGAGAGAATGGAATATGTATTCCATATTTGCAACTACCCCGATGACTACAAAGTTAAGTACTCCACCTACACCCTCCAAGATAATGCCCTTACCTGGTGGAATTACTATGCCCAAACTGTAGGGATCGATACCGCTCACAAACTTCCTTGGGAGGAACTGAAACGAATCATGAGGGACGAGTATTGTCCCAGTGAGGAACTACACAAACTCGAGGATGAAAATCCTGGCACCTTACTGCAAAGGACAACCCCATCATGGTATACACCAATCATTTTCACCAACTGGCACTTCTTTGCCCAACCATGGTGAACCCTGAATATAAACGAATCAAAAGGTACATCGGAGGACTCCCGATGCAAATTGAGGCAATGGTCACCGCCTCTAAAACCCACACTATCCAAGATGCTGTTCGCATGGCACACAAACTCATGGCACGGGTGGTTCGACGCGGAACACCTACAACCGAAAACCATCAAAGAAAATGGAATGGAAATTCCAGCACTAGTTATAATCCAACAAATCAACCTGAACCCTTGAGGTCCTACGCTACCGAACCTACGGAAAAACAAGGCTATGCGGGGAATAAACCATATTGTCACGGTTGTAAACGTCATCATGATGGTTCATATGGTTTACCCTGTGAAAGATGCCAATGATACAGACACAAAATCTAGGATTGTAGAGTTCCCGCCAATCCCGACTCACAAAGATATGCTTCAAATGTGGTGAACCCGGACACTACAAGAAGGATTGCCCCAAAAATATAACGCAAGATTCACCTGATCGGCTCTTATTGAACCGGATAAATCTCTGACAATGATGTAGGTACATCCTTCCTCGAAAACCTAACCCTTTGATTTTGATTTATACTAAGCGTGCACTTTTACTCCTCGATATCACTTTTACCGACTTAATGCCGAGTGCATCATAGGGCTAGTCAACCTAGGCCCACGTAAAACTCAAAGTTTGCTCTCAGCAGACTGATCAACCTGAACGTTCACCAACCATTTAGTCCTGATAGGACTACTCTATAAACAGTCACCTTGTGACAACTATCTAGTCTTGGATGGACTACCATGTAAATGGTTACTTTGTAACCACGACTAAACAACAATCTGAACAAACGAAATTGTCATAATCTGACTACTATGATAAACCACGACACAGTCATGGATTGACTGCAAACCAACATAGACATTCCATATCTGTTATCTATTCGACGAGCTTCTCGTACTTTCACTTCTCCCCGAACCCCACACTACCTCACTCGATATTTTCGGGACGAAATTTTCTTAACAGGGGGAGAATGTGACACCCGGTCAAAAAGGTCAATTTCCACGCCAAATTTAAACTAAAAATATCCGTACTTGGTACGCATTAAAAATCAAAACACTCAAAATGCTAGCTAGCTATTAGATATTGCCTTAACACTTCCCCCCCCCCCAAACCCCCCGGCGGGGGGCTTAGCTAGTATTTATATAGCCAATAGCCGGTAAGGTTGTATCTGGTAAGGTTGTATCTATAATCGTTCGTGCTCCTCTTGGGAGAAGCACTCTTTGCTTAACTGCACTTTATTGAATTATAGCAGGAGTTCATATTAGCATAGATGACCAATGAACGTTCCTTATAAACACTCAAAGGCATGAGTGCCGGCGGCTGTCAATGAACGGCTTAGCTGCCAAGGGATACAAGAAGGCATTGGTTGAACTCAGTACTTCGCGAGTCCAACGTTGGACGGGCAGTCTAGAGCTAGCTGTGGTGCTTGAGTTCGTTCGAGGTGCGAGTAGTGACCCCTCGAACAAGCCTATATATATATATATATAGATATATATATATATATATATATATAACACAACTGATTGGTCAAAATTTCGTATAAACAAATATGAAAGTGCGCAGGATTTCGCGTCCAAACCTTGATGATAGGATTTTATAAATAAGGTTTTATTAGTTGTAATAAACCTCATTCAATTGGGCAAAAATGTTAGACACTTAAAAATACACTCCGTCTCAGTTTAAAAACATGATTTTATTCAGTTGAGACCACTCAGAAACCATGTTACATTTTTATACATCAAGTGAAATATTTTTATAGTTACGAAATTGTATAAACAAAACTATAAATTTAAAGTAATAAACTTATATTACGATCGGGTACCCAAACACGGGCTTTTAACGCAAAAATTGGGGACAACCAGCCCCACTAAAAGTGAGGTCCGGCCATCCCCATACCCCCACTTCCCCATCCCTTTTCTTCTCATTTTCTACCAAACAAAACACACACACACATCTATATCCATCTCTCTCTCTCTCTCTCTCTCTCTCTCTCTCTCTCTCTCGGTTTCTCTCTAAATCAACACCAACAACAACAAAAACCAACAATAACAACAACATAAATGGAATCAGCAGCAACAGCGGATCGTCATCACCATCATCATCATCATTGTGTTCATCATCATCATCACTTTAGATCTCCATCTCCAAATCGTAAGATCTTACTCACTTTTTGTTGATTTCAAGCTTAAAACACTTAAAATATCATGTTTTAACATTATACCAACTATATTTGGCCCGAAAATAGGTTAGATCTTGATTTTGGGTGAAAATCTCACGAACAGATCGTTGTGTCGCTTTTGGCCCAAAAACAATACTGCGACGTAGCCTATGTCGCAGGTTATTGTCGCAGTCAATGTCGAAAACATTATTATGTCGCAGCAAATTCAAACGTCGCACATAGCGACACAACACCTTATGTCGCATTAAATTGCGGATGTCGCATAATGCGACACAAACCCTTGTGTCGCGACTCAACCCAATGTCGCAGCTAGTGTCGCAAAACACGGAACCTTGAAAACCCATGATTTTCACTAAGTGTCAGAACCAGATTTTACCACTTCATTTTACTCCGAATTTGGATTTCGGAACCAGATTGGACCCCGCCAGGGGTTGCCACCCCTTGGACCCCACTACCAGGGGCGCTGCCCCCGGACCCCTGTACACGGTTTCCAAACTTGAACGACGAATGAATATTTACACAACTCGCTTAGACAAACTGATTTGTCTCGTACTCATATAACCTCATGTGTTTAGGACACTACGAAGTTACCCATCGGACGACGCGCGTATCGTAGCATCGCTAGCTCCTCAGGTGAGTTCATAGCCCCACTCTTTCAACTGTTTTACTGTTTTCAGGGTGAGACGCATGCACAAATTCTATTTTCGAATTATATTGATAAACTTTTATAATTCACACTTAACTATATTACTGCTACATAATACAAACCGTGTAATACATAGGGATTACACTCATTATATTGTTGTAGAACAATATCACTATTTGACCTGGATAGGTTACCATTGTATACTACTAGATTGTTGAAAAACAATTACCATTACCTAATTTGATTAAGTTATCACTATACCTTGGCCATATACTAGAACTGGTTAGTTCTACCTAAGTTGGACAACAACTATACTTTTTTTTACAGGATTAGTTTACCTTTTAGGAACTAAAACTGTCAATATATCCCAGTATTACTCAAATGGACTTGTACTTAAGTGAACATTACTCAGAGACCTTAATATACTTGCTAGGCTGGAGACAAGGAGTATACGATAGTGACGTATGTTAGTATAGTTCCTTATACTAATACAAAACAACTAGGTGATGATTATTCATACCTAGGCTTATTCTGATACATCTAATATCTAAGTATTGTACATACATACCTAGATACGATAAATCATTTTATGTGATACATGATTCTTTGTTGGATGTGTTTGTTGATCAGGATTATATAGATATATGTATACAAATATATATACATACTCGTACTTAATCTCAAGCACTCAGTGCTACCTACGACTTAATTATGTATATTGATATACATACACTTATACAAATGTGATTACTCTATTCGGGCATGTCGTAGTACTGCCGGCTCTCAATTACTCTAGTCGGGCATGTCGTAGTACTGTTGGCTCTCAATTACTCTAATCGGGCATGTAGTAGTACTGCTGGTTCTCAATTACTTTAGTCGGGCATGTCGTAGTACTGCCGGCTCTCAAATACATACATTTCTTGCGAGTAACATTGTTCGATGCCACGGTAAAGTGGGCACAAAACGATGTCACGGTAAAGTGGACACAAAACGAGATCACAGTAAAGTGATTCAAAACGATATCGTGGTAAAGCGATACAAATCATAAACACACGAGTTGATACTCTCACCCATTAATGGATCGGCGAGCTTACACTCGAGGTCGTTAACTCAATATTTGGCTAAATACTCAATCGTAGTTCTGCGGGACTAAACTTATATGTTGCTGGAGGCAACACATTATGCCAGGTGGCACACTAATGCTTTACTATTGAATAGGTAATATTAGTACTTATTATCATATGACGTGGTCATACTCATAATCGAATTGTGCCTAGGCATGTATTGCCACACATTGGTAGACTAACTCATACCTGATCGGTATCTTGGCATGGATTGCCACACCCTCGATATGACGTGGTCATACACTTACTCGATATATACTTAGGCATGTATTGCCTCACGTTTGTAGATTTACTCATACTTGATAGGTATCTAGGCATGGATTGCCACACCCTCGATATGAATCGGTCATACACTTACTCGATAGTACTTTGGCATGTAGTGCCTCACGTCTGTAGACTCACTTATACCTGATAGGTATCTAGGCATGGCTTGCCACTTTCTCTATGTACTTAGGTATATACCACAACTGTATAATACTTCAAATCTAAATCGTAGTTTTTGAAATACTTTTCAAACATACAAGATTTATACTTTATGTTTCAACTAACCATCCTAAGAACTCACCAGCTTTATAGCTGACTCATTTTAGCATGTGTTCTCAAGTGCCCAACAGGATTAGGATTGATACAAGATATGCTATGTGACACCCGCCAAATTAGGACTAGTAATTAGTGCCTAATCAATTGGAAATACATGTAATTAGTTATGTGTTAGGCTAATTAATGTATCGGAATATATATATTGTTGAATATATACAATCATGTGATTTGATTAAATCGCACACAATTCAAATCGAATGAAATTCGATTCAAATTATACGGACGTTGGTGAAAAAATTTTATTAAATAATCAAATATTATTTAATACAACCATTATACCCAAAAATATTATGTTAATAATATTTCACATGTATTTCGTATCGTACAAACAAAGCCAACGCGATTAAAATATTAAACGCGCAAACAAATGAAATAAAGTTAGGTTACATTTCATAACTCAATTATAAAGTATTTGAATGAAATACTTCAACGAAAAATACCGAATAATTATTTATATTCCAAAATGTATTTTTAAATGTATAAAATAATTATTTAACGTTTAAACGAATCGGGAGAACGAACACCGCACGGAGCGCAAACACGGGATTAAAAATGGAGACCCACACCTCGGTGGGCCCCCACCGAAAATCAGCCAAAAAGGTGAGGGTCATCACCCTCTCACCTCATTCCATCCCAAACACACCCACCTCCTCTCTCTCCTTCTTTCTTTCTTCCATCACCACCACACCACACCACCATCTTAAAATCACAAAATAACAACATTAAACGACCTTAAATCACCTAGCCCATTTGAAGAAAAAGAATCACGGAGTCACGATCTACCATCCTATCTTTTAGGATTCTCCTCGCGTAAACTTGTAAGTTTCTGACAAATCCCGAAAATGTTTCGATTTCACTCATTTTTACTTGTTTGTTGGTTGTTTAAGCTTATAATGTCCATCTAAGGGTTGGGTAAAAGAATCGGACCAAACGGAAACCAGAAAACTCATTTTTGGCTCAAAATCCGTCGAACAGACGTAAGTGTCGCATAGGCCAGACCAGTATAGCGTCACTTTGTGCGTCACTTAAGTGCCGCATTAAGTGACGCATAAAACCCTAAATTTGCATCACTTGCCTAAGTGCCACATAAAACCCCTTTTTCACGACACTTACATCCGTCAGTTGTCCAGTGACGCCTAACACTACTTACCGACACTTCTAGCGTCACTTGCCTAAGTGATGCCTATAACCTAAATCTGATTTGTACCGCCACTTGCCTAGTGACGCTTAACACCTTTATCCGACACTCACACCCGACACTTGCTTAAGTGTCGCATCTCATGCGTCACTTCCTCAAGTGACGCTAGTACCTCAGAATTTCTCATTTTATGCGACACTTTCTGAGTGTCGCATAGACCCTAAGTGTCACTATAAGTGACGCTAAAAATAGACTGTTTGCAACTCTTTTTCATACTAAGTGTCGAACTTATATAACCACAAACCTATATATGATACGACTTTCATAACACATTGGAATATGTTTTCAAGTATAACTCTTCGAAATCATAACGATAATGATGAGATTATTATTACAACCAATCACCAACAGACCATACACGTTTTTAAAACATAAATCAATCAACCAAGTCGTAGTAACTTGGACAATTTAAACAACCAAATCATAGTAATTTGGATAATCAAATCAACCAAATCATAGTAATTTGGACATTCTAGTTGGACGAACAACTACAAAGGTAGTCTTTCGAGATACCTACTCATGTTTATAACCATCGAGTGTCTTGGACACCCTCAGGTTACAAGTCTTCGGACATCAATTTACGGCTAATCAAACAAGTTTATTAAGTTAAACTTCTCAAGGCTCAAGTGAGTCTCATAGCCCCTATTTTACGGTTTTCATCTGGGGTGTGATTACATTGCTCGTTTTATTTTACAATATTAACGCAAGTACAATACGAATCAAATACTACATGGGTTGTTTTCACTAATCATTCCAAAGCCCTCCACAACATAGTTTGGTAATACATCTGTAGCGTGAATGTTAGTATATGATATCATATAGGATTGACAATCCTCGTCCGGGTTAGCACGCACTAACTGGTCAAACGGATGTATTAGCATTTGGGAAGGCGAGTGTAGATTAGGCACTCGTAGGAAGCAACTCAATTGGGTTTCCTTAATTGGAGTTGACACTCAAGTTAAGCTCAGACTATGTGCTCATGGCTGTATAACTTTTATTTTGCTTAATTGCATTTTAAATTCAATTAAATCTTGCAATTCATACAAATATGTGTTGACATACAAACCTGTGAGCTCACCAGCGTTTTGCTGACCCATTTTAGCATGTATCACAAGTACTCAGCAGTAGGTTGGTTGCACAATCAGGAAACATTAGCTCGAGTCTGCATTCAAACAAATCAGAGATTTAATTGCATTATTATATTTTGTATAGATTAATTATGTAATGTAAATCTCTTAATTTCAAGGAACTGAGCTAATGTAAATAATATTTTTGATGTAAACTTTGGTTTTATCATTACAATGTAAAACGACGCATTTAGTGGTCGTTCATTATATCTTTGTGCTTGTGAAAATTGATTAGTCGCGCCCCGACCCGATTCGCTTCCGCAACCCGAATTTGGGGGTGCGACATGCTAGCTCGAGTCGCACGATTTCAAACACTTGAATTCCCTTGTATAATTTTGATACTACAACTTAGGTATTGGATCACATTTTGCGAACTCGTGAACGTTGTAAACGTTTTATTTTGGGAAATGTAATAACTATTTTCAAATGTCTTATTTAGAGTTATTCATTATGTACCTTTGTGCTTGTGATATTTGATTTGGTAACACCTCGACCCAACCGCTTCCGCAACCCGAAATTTAGGGGTGTTACATTTTATAAATTCATCCTATCAGATACCTCATTTACGGTAAGTCCCTTTTGGTTCCATTCGCTCCGATTTTAAGAACGACACTCGAGTTATACTTACCGCTTACTCCCAAAAGTAGGTAGTATTTATAGTTTAAGCCCCAACTCATATAAATTTAAAACCTAACACGTTCACGTGTTGCGTCGTTGTTTGCCGGACCGTTGTGCCCACCTTAAAAACGACTGTAGCAGAGTCATCACTCTGACGGCGAAACAACGCCTCATATTTATTCTAAGAGCATATAACAAATTATCCGAGATTCTCGGGATCCTCCGATATATGGTGAAGACTTCCAACGTTCTTCTTGACTCCGTTTCCACACGTGCATTAGACTTCGTCTTCAATAAATCGTATCAAAGCCTTGCCATGCAATCCGGAGCATATCTCATATAACGCGTTCACTTGATGACCTGGTCAATACTCAAGAAAACCAAACATGTTATACATCGCATGATCCTGAACTAGTATAGGTTCAAGATCCTGAATAATACATAATCCTGAACAAGAATAAGATCCTTGCTCTTTAATATCTCTGATCTTAGATCCTGCATAGTTGATGGGTGTCATATCGTCGCGAGCGCGAGTGATCACAACGCCTATCGGTAGGTGTTTTAAATTTTTAAATGTTGGGGTCTAAGTGTGACTTACTAATACTGAACCAAAGGCTAGTAGATGGTAAGTATGACCTAGATTCATTCTTAAAGAGAAACTGGATTGAAACGGAGGTGATCCAATCAATCTTTCTTTCCTAGTATAGGTTTTTATAAGAGTATGTTGGGGGTTTTGGTTCAGTTAACTAAATAAACTAAACAAAGCGAATAAAAGATAATAATAAATCAGATAATGGAAAGTAGTATTTGTTGTGATTTCATTAGCTCATAATATGGGATGATGACTTTTTGGGAAAAATGTTTAACTAAATTTGGAATGTTTACTAGATTTGATAGCTTATGGTATAACCAACAGATTCCTTATCAGTCGGTTATCAACTAATATGTTACGAGGAACCAAGGTGTCATGATTCTGATTAGACAGACAATGCTCAACTCTCCACACTCTCCTATGAGGGAGTCAGTGGCCCTTATTATTGAACGCATTCGCTCGTGGGTGAAGGAACAGAGTAGCAAGTCCATGACAAGTCTAACCGTTTTTAATACCACAAAGACTACAAATCCGGCAAATAACAAAATTAGAAAATATGTCCGGACTTACTTGATTAATTCCTATTAGTGAAACTCAAGCATGATAAGTGAGGGAAAGCGTTTAGGTTTCTTGCGTGCCTTACTTTAGGTTTCATGGTTTAAGGAAAGGTATCATTTTTAATTGAATTTTAAACTTGCCTTTCTCAATACAATTAACAAATCCCTAGGTTTTCGTGAATGGTTATTTAGCATATAGCCTACCTACTCTAATCTAATCTAAACTAACTAATCTAGTTAAAATGGTGACGGCTTTTGCATAAAGTTGAACCCAGACCATATCTGAAAATACTATGGTAGTTCACAATGTATTTAATCATTAACCGATGTTTCCGTTGTGAATTTAATTGCTTCGCTATGTTTTCATGATAAGTACATTGTGATTGGAAGTGTACTATACTCATGGAAATTCCACGTAATCACATTGCTTCTTATGATGATTGCATGACGTTACAATTAAACCATAGTTTTGACACAGATAACTATTGACCAAGTATTAAGGTTCGCGACTCCTCTTTACAAGGTTACAATCACGTTTGTTAATCGAAAGGTGAATATAAGTTTTATGTTTAAAATCATAAGATAAGTCCGTTCATAAAGTTTCCATTGTTATAATGTCGATCCATAATAAAACTACCTTCGGTCGTTTACCGACTTCCATACATTTGTACTCCGCTTAACAGCGTTTTCAGTACTATATCAAGTAAACAGTCGAATAGGGGCCATCATATTACTTCACGACATATTTAAGGTCATCTCATAATTATTCATGCTAAATACATTAGAAAAAATACAATAGTAATCTACTCGCTAAGCATGACACAAACTATCTCTAGCATAATTAAAGCATACATATTTAATTAAGATAGATAAGGATAGAAAGAACCGATAGTAATGCGCGAGAAGGAATAGACTTGAATTAATAAGAGTAGCTCAAAGCTAACACCAAAGATTACTAGCACGTTCCTTGCTTTCTTTCTATTCTAACAAGCTTCCTAAACTTAGCCAAATACTAATTTAAAGTTAGAAAATAGAAAGTAAAACTAGAAGCTAGAGAAATGAGTAAGATATGGAAGGTGTATGAGGTGTGTTCCAAATGAACCAAAGGCACCTAATTATACTTGAAATTTGGTGCACTTTAGCAACTAGGAGCACATATTAGCAAAAGGTGGTAAAGTTGCTAGCACATGTACCATAAAGCGTGAAAAGGTCTAGCACGTGTACCCTAAATTGCGGAAAAGGTCTAGCACGTGTACCAGGCGAGTACGAGCAAGGACGAAAAAGCAGCAGGGGAACCGGTGAGTGCAACCGGCACCGCCACCCATGCTGTCGGCGGCGGCTGCATGGTGGCCGGCGGCGGTTGCCATACACCCACCCCGGTTCGCCGTCTTTCGCTTCGTTCATTTATTCGCGCGTAATTTCTTTGTTATGCATCCGTTTTTTTCGATTCTTTTTGCATTGGATTCGTTTTTCAAAAATGAAGACTTTGATGAAAAGAAATCTCTGAAATGTTTCTCTGATCTTTTAGATGTCTCATGCGAATCGTTTGAATTTTCTGGCGTACGTAGAATATTCGTTCTTCATCCGTTTTTGTTGATTCTTTTTCTGTCAGATTCGTATTTTGAAAACGAATATCTTGGATAAGAGAAATCTTAATGATTGGTACATTGTCTCTAAATCTTGTTTTGATGTCTTGAATCTTCAAACGTGTGTGGAATCTTTCTCTTTCGACCGTTTTGCTTGATTTTTCTCGTGCAACTATATCTTGACGTTCTTGGAAAAGTTTCATTGATTTGTACATTATCTAAGTTTATTTGCCAAGTATTGTTCCAGAATGACAGATATATCGGTAGTAAAAATGTGACTTTTTACGCGATATCAAGTATCCCGCACTTAGAACTTTGCTTGTCCTCAAGCAAACTCGAATTTCAAGCATGGTTAGAAATAAGTAGATAGTGAAATATTTCGAGGCGGAACTTTTTATTGAGGAGATTTTGGAAAAATAAAATATTTGTGCTTTTGAAAAAGTAGGGTTGTAATCTTTGGGAGCATGCTTTTGATCTTTGATCTTGGATACATGACTAGGAGATCCTCTCACGGTGGTCACTCCAATCACTTAAAGTATTTAGGGTTTCCTATTCTAATATTATCAATCACTCAGAATGCTAGTCATGTATCGTTTATCGTCATAGGCTTGATCGAGAATCAAATCTTTACCTTTTAAGTGAGCACGAAGTTGATCTAGCAACAATCATTCTAGGAGAAGTGATGTAGGGTTTCTGGAGTGTTGGTGATATGAGAGGGGGTTGTGTTGGTCTTCCATAGGTTTATTTTTTTTGTGAAGAAGAAAGCTGGAATTTTCGGGAAGATTGACGCTCTTTTCTCATGACTTTTGGTAGGAGTCTTTTTCTCCATTTGACTCTTTTCTTTTGATTTTTTTTTCGACATCATATCCTAGTAGCTTCTCTTCTTTCATCTTTGGAACTTTCAATGAAGTTTGAGGGATGCTTCTAAGAGGGTATGGATAACGTATTTTAATTTTTGGGTGTATGGATGGGTTTAAGAATGATGTGATTCGATCTCCTTTTTCTCACTAGCTCGGATTCAAAATGCATAATAGGAGCAAGTTTTGATTCTAAACGCATACATCAGCACACTCAAGAATCGAAGAAGTGAAGCATTTAAAATGAATGCATTATATCGCTCAAGATACCTCACGAATCGAAAGTTGGTTTATTGTGTGCCTAGTCATGCGATGCTCTTTATGGGATTACTAAACTAATTTTTCAAAGGAATTCGTATTTTATTTATCCTTCTTCCCCAAAGTAAATCATTCTTTGTCTAAAAATTTTCATTTTCAACATATTTTTAACTCAATTTTGAAACATTTTGTTTACTTATTGTAGAAGGATGGTCTAAAGAGCAACGAGTTTAGAATCAAGCATATACCATTATCCATTTTACAGTAGTGTAACCACTGCTATCCCACTTAAAGGAACATCATCCTCGATGTTATTCTAAGCTCTGACTGGAGTAAAATCCCACACTTTTGAAACATCTAAGACATATTCTTTTAGCGGTGTGTGTTGGGTTTGAATCCCACACTTAGTCATAAGCATAGTGGATATGGTATATTTGTAACGAAGGAAAAAGATTGGTAAAGAGGTACTCCCCAGTAGTTGCAGTGTTCCTTGGTACGCGTTTGCCAAACTTTGTCTTGATGGGTTCACTCTTATTCAAGTCTTCTTGTGATTGGTCTCGTAGGGGTAAACACGTCAGATATAAGATATGTTGGATGTGGATACTTCCTTGAAGGAGTAGGTATTCTTTGCATATCTGAGTGTGAAAGATAGTCGGAGATTTCATCACTTCTTGGAAAGTAAAATTTGCGGAAATGTAAAACACGGGTTGCCTCCCGAGAAGCGCTCTTGTAAAGTCGAGAGCTCAACTTAGTCCTTTCTTCAGATGATGATGCTGGATGCGTCCCGGGCACCGTGGCTCCTAGGTAAGATGTAACGTGGAGGAAAGTACTGAAGGAATTGCTCTATCATGTCAGCAATTGGGGTTGGTGGATTGGTGGATTCCATCCTAAAGATTTTGAAGTGATCAGTGGCTAATCGGTCGAGAATTGCCATTCCGTAGCTGATGTATCTAACTGACCGTGTGACTGGTCCATTAGGGTCAACTCTTGTGCAGGTGTGAGTTTGAACAATCTCACGCTGGGGGTGGTTTCGACCTATTAAGGCGATTAGGTCCATGAACTGAGGTTTCACTTCTTCAAAGTCACTAGCCAAAGGGTCTCCTCTAAAGGATCTGGTTGCTTGGTATACTTTTCTGATGAGTTGAGGTTGCTCATGGTTGAAAGGAAAGTCCGAGTCCGTGAAGACATAGATTAGCTTGCTAAATATTTCATTGTATCCGTTGCGATAAACATCAAGCTCCACACCTTCTTCAGTATACATTCCGCGTAGTTGAGTCATCACATATGTTGCTAAGTTGATTTGCGACAAGTGCGGAATGAATCTTGGTACTTTACGAGTTTCTTCTTCATATACTGAGTCATTTAGTTCATCAATTATCAGCTCAACATGATGACTAATAGTGGAATGAATGACGATCCTGTAGTTTTCTGAGGCTGTGAGGTATTCTCCGGTTTCGATGAGATCTAGAAGGGTTCTATGATCTCCCACCATTCAGATATCAACATAATTCTGTGGGTTTCCAGTAGCTCTTTCCAGATGGGTTCTCATTGATGCTAGTGTAGCCTTCTGACTCGATGAGTAGGGGAAAGCTGATCCGGCTAGAGCACAATATACTTTTTGGTATATTTACCTCTGGTTACTGTTGAACTCGATTTCTCCCATCGGGTAGTGGGGCCTTTCTGGCTGTTGAGCTTCTCTTGTGATGTGAGCTTGAAGGGAATCTGACAGTTCTTGGATATGCCTGCGCAGGGCGCGAGGTTCTTGCGTTCCATAGTTGGTGAGGTATGAATCGTATTCTCGTTCGATCTCCCTTATCAGGTGCCTTTGAGCGGTGGTGTAGTCATTGGTTGATTCTCTGATAGTTCCTACGATGATGCCAACATCGTCGTTTTCATCAATCAAGTCAATCATCTCTTGGTGGGTATCTACGAGGGGGATTTGTAATATCTTGCTTTGTGAAGATAGGAGAATTTGCTGGAGCAGAGGGAGTTTGTGGAATAAAGTGTTCGTGAAGAGCGACGTCGATACAATCGTCATCATACTTGATTTTCTATTCAGAATCTTCGTCACGTGAATCTAGAAATTGGTGGAATTCTTTATCTGAGGGTGCGTTATTGAAAGGTTGGGAACTATCGACTTCGATGGTCCTGACTTCCGTGGCTAAATCTTGAAGGTTTTCTTCCACAAAGCCACCAGTTTGTCTTGCCTTATACGCAGCGATTCTTTGTAGGAGTTTATCATATATTTCCGGGTGGCTTGAGGATCGGAACTCTTCTTCAATTGTATCTATATCTCAGAGTCAGGTTCGGGTGAATGGTTTTGAAGGGTCGAGATGAGAGTCAAGCATGGTTTTCATTCTCTTGAGATGAGTGGATCTGAAGTATTGATGAACGGATTCATAATCAACGGATTCGTATGATGAATTGTTGTCTTCGGAGCACTGTATCCTTTTGACTTCAGCCATTTGTAGTGAATCAATTTGATCCTCATCTTCCTCCATTTCTTCATATCTTTCTTCTTCTTCTTCGGTCTCTTCGTCCATTTCTTCTTCCTCTTCAGTTTCCTCTTCTTCCTCGGCGGGTTCTTCCTCTTCTTCTTCAGGTATTTCTTCGTCTTCTTCTGCTTCTTGATATTCCTCTTCCTCTTCTGGGTCAGTTTCAGTGTCAGAGATGAAGGTTGACGATCGGGTGAAAGTTTCTTCTTCGTGCTCTGATTTGTCATTACAGGTAATTCTGCCTGTTGATATAGCATAACATTCTTCTTGTTCTGGGGTGCATTTTAGTTGGTCGATCTTGTAAGTGATGCTTTCGCCATGCGATCATAGGACAATCATGTGTTTATACACATCAATCACTGCTCGAGCTGTATTCATGAATGGTCTTCCAAGGATAATCGGGATGTTTATGTCCTCGTGGATGTCCATTACCAAGAAATCCGTAGGAAAGAGGAATTTGTTAAATTGAACTAAGACATTCTCAGCTATTCCTTTTAGGTATCTAACGGATTGTTCAGCTAGTTGGACAGTCATCTTAGTGGGTTTCAAATTTTTAAGTTCTAGCCTTTTAAACAGGGAGTAGGGCATGAGGTTAATGCTAGCTCCTAGGTCAGTTAAGGCGTTTATATCTCTGGATTGGCAAATAGAACAAGGGAGTATAAATCTACCGGTGTCTCCTAGTTTTTCGGGAAGGCTGTTTTTAAGTAGGGCTGAGCTTTCAGAATTAAGAGGAATTTTGTTTACTTCGGGCAGTTTATCCTTAGTGGACAGCAATTTTCTAATATATTTATAACGACCGGGAACTCTAGACATAGTATCGAGGAATTTTCTATCTAACTTAAAGGATGATAATTTCTTAAGTTGGACTTTAAGTCTAGCGGGGTAAGGGATTCTAACCTCTTTGTTCATGGTCGGGGTGGTTTCCACAGCTGGTATCTTGATCTCTGGTTCTTCCTTTACTGGGACAGCAGCACGTGGTGTAGTGGCTGCTTCCTTGGTGGTGGTAACTTGCTTTGCTTCCTCAACATGTGGGTTGTGAACCGTGTTGCTAGGCAAACTTCCTCTGGGTCTGTTCTGAAGACGTTGTGCCAATTGTCCAATTTGAGCTTCCAATTTTTTTAGTACAGCCAATTGATTTCTCATAAAGAGATCGGCTTGATCTATCCAAGCGGATGTCTTTTGGTTGAGTATGTGTTAGCCTTGCATAAACTGGGTGAAGGCGTCATCTGAACTTGAAGTTGGGGCATTTATCTTGTTGGGTTGTTCAGTGATTTGGTTTGTGTTGGAAGTGGGTCCAGGAAGTGCGAGGGGTTAGTTGTAGGAAAGTTATGGTTGTTGTGTATAAGGTGGGTATCTAGGTGGGTATCGGGGTTGGAAAGGTTGGTTGTTTCTTTGCGGGAATGGAGGTCCTCTAGGTTGGTTGTTGTTTTGGTTGAAACCGGGTGGAAAATTATGTGGTCGAGCGGGATATTGAGCATAGTAAACGGTGATGTCTGTCTCTTCATATTCAACTTGATATTCACCGGATGGTTGCTATTTGGTGCAGTTTTGACAGGCTTGCACTTGGTGTACTTGATGCTGTTGTTTCTTAAGTTCTCCGAATTGTTTGACAAGCGTGTCCATCTTCTCCGTTAATACCTTAATTGCTTCGACTGGAATTGGATTCGATGCAGCGAGAGGTGTTGAAGTTTTTGAGTGGTCTCCAGAGTTCCAATCATGGTGATTCATAGTCATGTTTTCTATAAGGTTCCATCCTTCTTCGTCATAAAGCTTCCTTGTGCGGCAGCGTCGAGGGTGGTTTGGTGGTTAGGGTCTAAACCATTATAGAAGGTACACAATTGTGCAGATTTGTCGAGTCGGTGATTAGGGCATTTCTTCGGTGCTCCTTTGAATCATTCCCATGCGGTGTATAATGACTCATCAAAAGCTTGGTGATAGTTCATGATGTCATTTTGGATTTTGGTTTGTTTAGACGGTGTAAAGTACTTGGTTAGAAACTTTGCCGCCATTACCGTCCATGAAGGGATAGAGCCGGTTTATAAACCTTCAAACCATGTTTGCGCATGATGTGTGAGTGAATAAGTGAAGAGATACAAGCGGATTGTATCTTGTCTAACTCCATTTTGTTTGTAGGAGTTTGAAAGAGATATGAACTTGTCGAGGTGAGAGTTTGGATCATCACTTGGTAATCCATGGAATTGACAGTGGTTTTGGATTAGCTGGATGATGTGGTGCTTAAGCTCAAATGATTGTCCTGGGGTTTCTGGGTAACGAATTGGGCCTCCTCTTCCTTCAATAGAGGGCTTACTGTTGTCAGCGAGAGTGATGCAATCAGTCATTGCTTGTCTAAATGTAGATTGCTTCTTTTCTCGTCGAATAGTACGTATTATAAGTTATGGATCAGGAAAGTAAAAAAGCGGTGCAGATCTAGGGGAACAGGTAATACACTAAAGAAAAACAGACAATAAAGAAAATACTTTTTTTATAAGGTTTTATCCTAAGGGTATACTAGAAAACGGGATTGGTTGGGCCTCTGTATCGGACAGTTAGTCTCCCCGGCAGCGGCACCAAAAACTTGATGGGTGTCGTATCGTCGCGAGAACGAGTGATCACAACGCCTATCGGTAGGTGTTTTAAATTTGTAAATGCTGGGGTCTAAGTGTGACTTACTAATACTGAACCAAAGGCTAATAGATGGTAAGTATGACCTAGAGTAGTTCTTAAAGAGAAACAGAATTGAAACGTAGGTGATCCAATCAATCTTTCTTTCCTAGTACAGGTTTTTATAAGAGTGCATTGGGGTTTTTGGTTCAGTTAACTAAATAAACTAAATAAAACGAATAAAAGATAATAATAAATCAGATAATGGAAAGTAGTATTTGTTGTGATTTCATTAGCTCATAATATGGGATGATGACTTTTAGGGAAAAACGTTTAACTAAATTTGAAATGTTTACTAGATTTGATAGCTTATGGTATAACCAACAGATTCCAGTCGGTTATCAACTAATATGTCACAAGGAACCAAGGTGTCATGAATCTGATAAGACGGACAATGCTCAACTCTCCACACTCTCCTGTGAGGGAGTCAATGGCCCTTATTATCGAACGCATTCGCTTGTGGGCGAGGGAACAAAGTAGCAATCCATGAAAAGTCTAATCGTTCTTAATACCACAAAGACTACAAAGCCGGCAAACAACTAACTTAGAAAATATGTTCGGACTTACTTGATTTATTCCTATTAGTGAAACTCAAGCATGATAAGCGAGGGAAAGCGTTTAGGTTTCTTGCGTACCTTACTTTAGGTTCATGGTTTAAGGAAAGGTATCATTTTAAATTGGATTTTAAACTTGCCTTTCTCAATACAATTAACAAATCCCTAGGTTTTCGTGAATGGTTATTTAGCCTATAGCCTACCTACTCTAATCTAATCTAAACTAACTAATCTAGTTAAAATGGTGACGGCTTTTGCATAAAGTTGAACCCAGACCATATTTGAAAATACTATGGTAGTTCACAATGTATTTAATCATTAACAGATGTTTCCGTTGTGAATTTAATTGCTTCGCTATGTTTTCATGATAAGTACATTGTGATTGGAAGTGTACTATACTCATGGCAATTCCACATAATCACATTTCTTTTTATGATGATCGCATGACGTTACTATTAAACCATAGTTTTGACACAGATAACTATTGTCCAAGTATTAAGGTTCGCGACTCCTCTTTACAAGGTTACAATCACGTTTGTTAATCGAAAGGTGAATATAAGTTTTATGTTTAAAATCATAAGATAAGTCTGTTCATAAAGTTTCAATTTTTGTTATGTCGATCCATAATACAACTACGTTCGGTCGTTTACCGACTTTCGTACATTTGTACTCCGCATAACAGCGTTTCCAATACTATATCAAGTAAACATTCGAATAGGGGCCGTCATATTACTTCACGACATATTTAAGATCATCCCATAAATACAATAGTAATCTAATCGCTAAGCATAGCACAAACTATCTCTAGCATAATTAAAGCATACATATTTAATTAAGATAGAAAATGATAGAAAGAACCGATATTAATGTGCGAGAAGGAATAGACTTGAATTAATAAGAGTAGCTCCAAGCTTACACCAAAGATTACAAGCACGTTCCTTACTTTTGTTCTATTCTAACAAGCTTCCTAAACTTAGCTTAATACTAATTTAAAGTAAGAAAATAGAAAGTAAAACTATAAGCTAGAGAAATGAGAAAGATATGGAAGGTATATGAGGTGTGTTCCAAATGAACCAAAGGAACCTATTTATACTTGAAATTTGATTCACTTTAGCAATTAGGAGCACATGTTAGCAAAAGGTGGTATAGTTGCTAGCACATGTACCCTAAAGCGTGAAAAGGTCTAGCACGTGTACCCTAAAGTTGCGAAAAAGGTCTAGCACGTGTACTAGACGAGTACGAGCAAGGACGAAAAAGAGGCTGGGGGACGGGGGGAGTGCAATCGGTGCCACCACCGATGCTGCCAACGGCGGCTGCATGGTGGCCGGCGGCGGCTGCCATGCACCCGCCCCGGTTCGCCGTCTTTCGCTTCGTTTCTTAATTCGCACGTATCTTCTTCGTTATGCGTCCATTTTCGTCGATTCTTTTTGCGTTGGATTCGTTTTTCAAAAATGAAGACTTTGATGAAAAGAAATCTCTGAAATGTTTCTCTGATCTTTTAGATGTCTCGTGCGAATCGTTTGAATCTTCCGGCGTACCTAGAATCTTCATTCTTCATCCGTTTTTGTTGATTCTTCTTTTGTTAGATTCGAATTTTGAAAACGAATATCTTGGATAAGAGAAATCTCAGTGATGGTTACTTTGTCTCTAAATCTTGTTTTGATGTCTTAAATCTTCAAACGTGTGTGGAATCTTCGTCTTTCGTCCGTTTTGCTTAATTTTTCTCGTGCAACTCTATTTTGACCTTCTTGGAAAAGTTTCATTGATTTGCACATTATATGAGTTTATTTTCCAAGTATTGTTCCAGAATGAGAGAGATATCGGTAGTAAAAAAGTTACTTTTTACGCGATATCAATAGTTATATAAGATAAATATATCCTAAGCAAGATCCTGCAAGATAAATAATTAGAACAATTCCAGGATCCTTAAATATAATCGTTATCCTGAAGATATACTTACAAATTATCATTATCCTTTTATGCAAGTATTAAATGTAAATGCTTTTCATATCTGCTAGATGCGACTATGGTGATAATCAGGATCCTGCAATGTTAGATAAAAATCCACCCACAACAATTATGATAATAGTTGATGAATTATGTGGAATGGATAATTTTGTAGAGATTAGCTAGCTTAGCTAGCATAGAGCTATTGAACTTAGTATGCATATCAATGTGATATGGTGCTAAGTGTGCTTGTTTCTATTGGCTACGGATCCGCATAGTGTTTTGATCTCTACATATTGTTCAAGTAGTTGTTTATTTAAGTTTACTTGTTTCTTGTGGTTGATTATATTTGGTGAATTACTTAGTTAATTGCTTATATGCTCACTAAGCATTTTTCTTATTATTTGAGTGTATTATGTTGTAGGTGATAGTGGGCAAAGAGAAGGCAAAGCTATTAAGAAGGAATAACGTGGATTAAGCTTGTGAATATGTGAGTGGCAAGCTATTCTCTCTTTTGATTATCGTTTGATAATAACTTATGTAATGCCCCCAAAAGCTTATGTTTTGGAAACCAAATATAAGTTGTATAGTTTTAAATTTATAGTATGTTGACTCTGAAAGTCAACTATAATGTAAAGTCTTATATATATGTTTTGTTGGAAAAGTTTGAAACTAATATGATAGTGGTTAGTCTTGTTTTGTTGAAATGGAAGAAATATAGTAAAAGGGTCAAAATGAGTGGTTGATTGAATTTGATGTTGACATACAGTCAACCAGTTGGAAAAAGTTAATTATGGGTGAAAATTGGAAGTGAATTGGTTAAAGTATGGTTAGTTTTGTAAATGGGTCAAAGGGTGTTAAAACGGGTTATAAAAAGGGTTAATTCGTTAAATTAAGTTGAATTGCATATGGTCATAGTTGAAAATTTACTTAGAGTCAAAATGGTATTAAGAATACATGTGTGAAAAGTCCGGGTTTGAACTTGGATAGTTTGTGATTTGGATTTGTCACAAAAATGGTCGAAATTGGCTATAAACTACTTACACGTCCAAATCTCTTGTTAATATGTATTTTAAAAAAGTGTAACAGGGCAAACCTTTGTTATATTATAGTGCATGTGTATGTAAATTTTCAGGTCCTAACTGTAAGCGAGTTAAAAGTTATGCGCGTTGGAAGTTACATTAAAAATCTAATTTGCTGCAGTATTACAGCCTTACCCGACGGGTAAGGGTGGTACCCACCTTACCCGGTTGTTAAATCCTACTGGTAAACCATTTCTACCGGATAAGCCCTTTGAAAATTGTCGCAGTCGTGGTACCCTTTGAGCATACCTGGCGGGTACCTGGGTTACCCGGCAATTGAGTCATTTACATTTTTGGATTAATATAAACTACTGAGTCGATTAATGGGACATAGTTCAGCACATTACGGTGTATAAAAAAAATTGGGACGTTTCAAGTAGCGTAAAATGCAGTGAAAACACAAAATGCAGTAAAATACAAAATGTTGCATAATGTTACTGCATTTTATATTAATGCACTATATGATAATTTTATTGCATTTTTACATATATGCACTGCATGTTAATACTACTAAATTTTATATTTTTCACATTGTTAAATATTTTTATAGTAAAATTTACTACATTTTATACTACTGCATTTGAAATGCAATTCGTGTGAAGTGTACTGCATTTTATATTCATATATCGATAAAAATGAAAACAAAAACAGAAAAAAAATCCGGTAATCGGAATCCGACGATAGGCGGCGGACGACAGACGACGAAGGATGCCAACCGACATCTTGCAGGGGCTAGTGGTGGTAGAAGGTGGTGGCTGGTGGTGAATATCTGGAGTAATTTCGGGCAGATAGGACAATTTGCTAAAATTACAGAAATGCCCTTAGACGGGGTGACATGTACTGCAAGGTGTCACATGTTTGTTGGTCAAAAATCTTCATCTTTTTTCTCCTCAAAATACCACCTTCTTCTCTAAACCCTACTCATAAATATAAGGTTCATAAAGATGAGATATGAGGACATTTGTCACCTGCTCATTGTTTTCTATCACTTATATCCCTTCTCCCAGTAACCACACATGTTCGTTTAATGCATGCATGAAACATATTTACGGGAAAAAAAAATCATTAGGAGGTCATGAAATATGGTTAGTTTTAGAATCTAATTATTACTATGGTTAGTTTTAGAATCTAATTATTACTTTACGAGCTTCCTTTTACACATATATAATTTCTTAATTAATACTCCATCCGTCCCAAAAAATATAGTCCATCTTTTCTTTTACGGACGTCTCAAATTAATTATCCGCTTCCAAAAATGAATAGGAAAATTTGATCATGATTACCATATTACCTTTAATTGAACTTATTATAAGCTATTAAATAAGCCATAATTAATTAGTTAATAGTAAAACTATCATTCTGCAAAAGGTAAGAAAAAACAGTAATAATTATGTTTTTTTTAAACTGCGTATTTTTTATGACATAACAATTATTTTGGGATGGATGGAGTAATACATACACATATATAAACCAGCCTAAGTAACATTACACAAATCTATATACTAATTAATTTTTACTTAGAAAGGTAACAATTAAACTAAATCTTTATTATCATTTCATTTTAGTAGTTCGTGTTTCTACCGAGTGTTAAAGCAGGTAAAATAAATAGATAAATAATATTAAACATTCTCAGAAGTCCAAAAGACTGTACAAAGCAAGCAAACCAGCAAGTAGCTATCAGAATTCATAATGGGGTACTCTTGGCTCAGAATAGGTAAATAAAACACATAGACCTTAATCTTATAAGAGATGAAAAAGCAAATTTTGTTTCACTAATCTATACACAATTACAAAAGAATAGTTCACAACAACATCAACTAACACAAACTTTAATCAATGTTTTACCAGTGTCTTCCCTTTTTCACTTGTCTCTGTTTTTTTTACCCTCTCAATAGACACAAAAACATCTATTCCTCTCTTATCATTGACAAATGACACCCTACCACACAAGAGCTTAAGAGTAATTCAACATCAGTATCTTCTCTTCTCAACATTTTTCGAATATTGTCAAATGATGAAATCTACCGTCGGGCTTCGTTCAAAGTCTTACCCTCAAAAAACTCTCCAAGCATCCGGTCAAGATCCTCAGCTGTATACCTGATGTACTTATGAGGATTCTTCCCATTCTCAACAAGCGCCCTGTAACAGAAAACAGATAACAACTTACGGTATCCACCTACCAATAAATTTTATCTACACCCCCAAAATAAGCCATATTAGTGCCAAAATCTCCGTGTCAATCTATGTTTGGGTTGAATAGAGTCCACCATTCCGGTTGAACCATCAAATTTGTCAAAAATATTGAAATTTTCATAAATAATTAGTTTTTTCAATATGTTTACAACATATATTTTTAATAATACCAAGAATGTTAACATAGTTTAGTAGGAGATTTTATGCATCAAATATCACTTTGGTTGACTCTTTTTTTTTATCCATTTCTCTATTTCTTTTTTAGATATTTAATGTCTGTATGAGATAATACATAAGCCAAAACGACACCATTCATAAGCAAAGTTTAGGCGAGCAAAGATAATGAGGAAAACGTACCCAAAACGTTTGATGAAGGATCGGTAAGCAGGCAACAAGACTTCAGCAACTGCAAGCCTCAACGATTCTCTTAGCTCTGTGTCAGGAACAGTCCACTGAGATTGCCTTTGATGAAGCTCCTCAAACTGCCCATTGAAGATCTTCAACCTAATACCACACATAATTCAAATTATTAACATCCGTGTTATATATATATAAACGAGAACCACTAAGAACTTGCAAGAACCACAAAAATGAATATTTAGATATATAGAATAATGTACCAATCGTTAAATGGCGAGCTAATCAGATAAAAAAAAGTCAATGAACACTGAATATCTTTAAAGGGTAAGAAGCGCAATTATAAAATTTTCGAATTTTTATTGTTCATTGATGC